>VDFB02049045.1:0-35242 GCA_007258455.2 Sequoia sempervirens
TGGTTTAGCACTTGGTTGTAAAGGCAAGTGATGTAGAACAAGTTCAGGATCCAACCCAGGCATGTCGGCATATGAACAAGCAAAATTTATCTGTCTTTGTTCAAAGAAGTTGTGGAACTCTGATTTCTCTTGTGTTGTCAGTGACACTACCAAATAAATCAATCGAGGATTCTCTTTTGTGCCTATGTTGACTTCTACCGATTCTTCCACGAGCATGGGTGACTTTTCTTGTGCAATGGGGAGAATGTTCAAACCTCCATCCTTAGGCGCCTCAGAGAGGTTTTCACCTTCGGATGCGTCCTTTCTTTTTACTTTTTCATGGTCTAGAGGTGCCTTGCGGTTTTCACCTAGAGACTCGTCCTTTTTATCTTGTTTATTCTTTTTCTCATTTTTGGGACTGGAGGGTTGAACAAATTCCCCAAAATATGCTTTATTGTCCAAGTCAATGGTAAAACCAGCTTTATGATCCCCATTAGGTATGCCTTCACGTAATCCCAGGAACTCAGCAATTGCTTCGTCGTTCTCAAAAGTATCTAAAACAGGTGTATCTTGTTGATCCCAATCTATGAGTTGGGGATAAACTAAAGGCATGTCATCGTCAGAGTTATCAAAGTCTAATGGAGTCAAGGTAAAAATTGAATTATTCATGTGGTCACAAAAGTCTTGTACCAAGTCCTTTTTGCTCTTGGGTTTGGGCCTAGGTGGATAAATAGGTGGGCCTAATGCCAAGGTTTGACAATCAAAAAGAGGTGGCTCAGGTTGCCAAGAGGTAGGATCAAGTGATTCCCAATAGTAGTGTTTAAACCACTCCTCTTTTGTCATTTTCTTTGGTGGACAGGAATTTAAAGGATTTGGTGAGGAACTTAACAACAAGTCAAGTTGTCCAAATAACTTGTCAAGGTCCATGGAAGAAGTAGAGGATAAGGAATCCCACTCATAATCATTAGAGTCAGGCGAGTTAGAATGATTTTGGTCTATTGGTTCGTGAGATGTCTTAATGTCTTCTGAAGCACGTACTTCCTCAAGTAAGGGTAATGGAGTACTAGGAACGCCAATCTAAATTGGTTGAAACCCTAGCCCTACTCCTTTTGGCCACTGAGAAACAAATATTGGTTCAATTCTGCCATCTTGGTTTAAGCCTAAACCACTGTGTCCATCATATCCTTTGCTTTGCATGATTTTGAAACCCTTTCCGTATAGTCTTGTAGGAATATGAGCAAGTAAAAGGGGTTCTTGATTATCTTCCTTATACAGCCAAGAAGTAACATCTTCTGTATCTACAGTCTCTTTGCTTAATTCACCCCATTTAGTGAAAGTTGTTGTGGGGGGAACATGTATAGTGATTATAGACTGTCCCCTACCTGTTGTAGGCAAACCATATGACTTAGGAGGGACCAAGTGGCTAACACAATAGGAAGTCTTCATATAATACTCTCCACAACCCTTGTCTTGGATCTCAACCCTAGGAGTAGTGGGAAGTGAAGGTGCAATAGATGTTCCAGTGAGCGTGGACGGGTCAACATAAGAAGATGGATTAGACGATGAGGCCTCTTGGTTGAGTGGCACTTAACATTGAGGGATGTCCTTTAGGTTAGTGCAATACTGAAAAGGATCAGGATCACCATCGATAGTTATTTCGGTGCCATTGTAAGGGAATTTAAGGCACTAATGATATGTGGAAGGGACTGCCTTCATGGCATGAATCCATGGTCTACCTAGCAAAAGGTTATAAGGGAGGGTGAGATCCAAGACCTGGAACTTTGTCTCCATTACCACAGGACCAATTCTGATAGGAAGTGTTACCACCCCCTTTGATTTTCTTTCTTCATCATCATAAGCCTTAATGACAATACTCTTGGTGGTGTCTACGCATGCTTCTGAAATACCTAATGCCTTAATTAGTTTTAAAGTGCATAGATTTAACCCTGCTCCTCTGTCTACCAAAACTCGTCTAACTTTGGTGTCATCAACAAGGACTTCTAGATATAAAGGGTCATTGTGGTTCGTCTTATCTGTGGCATAGTCTTGTTCAGAAAATGTGGCATGATGATTATTGGTCAAGTAGCCTACCATCTCCTGGAAACGATTGACATCAAGGTCATTAGGGACCGTGGTGTTCTGTAAAGCCTTATCGAGGATAGACTGATGCTCGGGGGAGATACGCAACAATTCCAAGATTGAAATTTGGGCTGGGGTCTTCCCCAACTGGTCAAGTAGGTTATATTGTAACTTGGAAGGTTGTGATGCTTGCTGTGATGGAGGGCCTTGGATAACAAACTTAGTACGACGAGTATTGACCGCACATTCCGGATTAGCCTTGATAGTAATGGTATTGATGTTGTACTTGGCAGCGCGAAGGCAATGGATGATTTTGCCACTATCATAGTCATGTTTTATATTCGCATAATTGGCTGACATATTGGTCTTAGTACTCGAACTGGGGACAGTTCCTTTCCCATGGTCATGTAGTGGGTCTGAAAAGACTTGATGATCAGTGTTCGATGTCTTTTGTTTTTGTCCACTAACTTCAATGATTCTCTTGTCAACAAGGTCCTGTATGATGTTCTTCAGTTGTCGACAGTTTTGTAGGTTATGTCCCTTAGTCCTATGATAATCACAAAAAGCGTTGTCATCCCACCAAGCTGGATTAAACTGTCCTGGATCATATTGTCTTGGTTCCTGCAGTTGTATGAGTTTGTGTTGTAACAGCTGTTTGAACACCGACTCAATGGGTTCCCCTAAGGGAGTGAACTCACGTTTCTGGAATCTCCTTGGTGGTGGACGTTGAGTGTTTTGGACCATGTTGGGAGGTTGATTGAAAATATTATGCGTGTTAGAAAAATTATGAGGTCCTTGTAATGTGAGGAGGGGTCTTGCTTGTAATGTTTTAGCATCAACCACCCCATCATTGGTGACATTTTTGTTGCGAGACCAGAATCTATTTCTGTCGGTGGGGGCATTTTGTACAACCGTGTTTCGATTGGGTGTTGTCATCTTGAGTTCACCCTTTTCAATGAGATCCTTCTCTATTATCACCCCCTTTTCCACTAGTTCCAAAAAAGATATGCAGCAATGTACCCTTAAGTTACTCCTGAGTTTTGGATGAAGGTTTTCTTGAAACATTGTAACCTTTTGTTTTTCAGGTATCTCGACAGGACATCTACTAGCAATGGTTCTCCATCTCTGGAAGAAAGCAATGAATGTTTCACCTTCGTCTTGTGTGGTGTGGCACAAAGTTGCTATATTTATCTCATGGTCAATGTGGAAGGAGAATTTCTCCACAAATTTCTCGACTAGCTCTCCCCATGATCTAATGCCAGAATCTAGACCCGAAAACCATTCTAGTGCAACCCCTACAAGGCTTCGTGGAAATAGCCTCATAAGGTACGTGGGGTCGTAAGAAACATCAATGCATATGGTAGAAAATTCCCTGATATGTTCTACTGGATTGCGTTTGCCATTGTACTTAGGAAGATTTGTTATGACATATCCGTGAGGGAAAGGTGTCATGTACAATGATCTATCAAAAGGGAATGGGCATATGTCCTTTGGTGAAAATGATTTCTTAGTTGACACTGACATATTATCCATTTGCGTTTGTAATGCTTGCATTTGTGTTTGTAGGACGTCAACTTGAGTCAAAGATGTGCTAGAAGGATTATGCGGATCCATATATGTATTCTAAAATCCAAAGTCTCGTGATGGGTTTTGATTGAACGTTGGCATCTGAGGTGGATTTGGATTCAGAATGTTGGTAAATGTATTCTGGTTTGGAATCGACATAGATTGATGTTGTCCTGGATTCTGTGTAAATGGATTCTGAGTACCACTCTGTATAAAGGGATTCTGATTCGGAACCGATGTGAAATAGTTTTGGCTTGGAATCTGGGTAGACGGATTCTGACTACCAATCTGTGAAAAGGGGTTCTGATTCGGAACCGATGTAAATTGGTTTTGACTGCTAGTCTGGAAAGGTGGATTTTGATTGCCATATTGGAAGGAGGGAATGCCCCCTGTTTGTGTAATCCTTGGTATAGTACTAGTGACCTGAACACTAGGTATGGCCATCGACTGTGGCAAGGTACCTATAATGCTAGCAGTAGGTGTGGTTGTTGATTGCGCACTCGTGACACCGACATAAGATGTATGGGCTGATGTTTTAGGTCTTTTACTCCCGCTAATAGGACCGAAGGGAATAGATGATGAAGCCCCTGTAGTGAAACTAAATCCCGATGTCATTGTAGGTGTACCAAATGGGGACGTATGGACTGTCGTACTCTGTGTAGACATGCTAGATGGCATAGTCGTGCTGACTTGAGGTATAGTAGTACTAGCAGTCGTGGTATTTGTCCCTTGTGTAGGTTGAGTTTGTAAGGTACTAATATCAAATCCTAGAGGTAAGGTAGCACCTTCAGCTAGCAATTTTCCTAAGAACCGTTGACGATCGTTTGCTAGGTACTCATCTACAAAAGAGGCAAACTCAGGGTCTTGTGCGGCAGCCTCTATGTCTTCTGTTGTAACATGTCCTTGAGTGTTTCTAGTGGTAAATTTGTCTAATAGAGTCTTATGAGGTCTTGAAGAAAATGAGTTGATGAACTCGCTTGGGTTCGACATGTTTTCTCTCTCTCTCTTCTCTTAGACCTAGTTTCAACCATGTAAGACAAGCTCAATATGCGGGAAATGCAAAACTATATCTAGAAACTGTATGACTCTATTCTATGTTTTTGGGGTTTTCTTATGCAAAATAAGGGATGTCCTATGATGATACTAGTCTAGACTCTAAAGGTGCAAGAAGTCTAAGTGAGACCCTAAAATGATCAATTCTATAAACCCAAGGTGAAGGGACCAACTACCTAAAGTCAAACCAAAGTGTCAATTTAGTTAAGTCAAGGAACCAATGTAGGACGAAGATCAAAGACAAGTTGAGTTTCCTAACTAGACTGATGAGCTAGGACGACTCTCTGAAGGACAAAGTATATGATGATAAGACTAGGTTCAATGACAGATTTCGTTGACACTATGACCTTTCTAGAGTATAGATGGTAGACTACTCCTAAAGTTTGTAAAAGTGACCTCTCTAAAAGTCTAATGCAAGGTGATATGTACCCTATGATGAAGCTAAACTCTAACTGAAGACAACTATGGTAATGACTAAATGAACCTAAAGGATGCAAAATTGAGCAAATCGTTTCAGGTTTCTATTTTTGAAGACTGTTTGTATGAAGACCACTGAAACTGGTATAACCCTGCTAATTGGACAGTGACAGTGAATTTTAGTTTTTCTGGTAATCAGACAGATGCATTTCAAATTTAACAGTTGCGGTTCAAACTGACAGATGCAACTCAAAATTACCAGATGCGACTCAAGCTGACAGATGCGACTCAGAATATAACGCATGTGGTGTTTCAAAAATAGATGCGACTCACACTGACAGATGTGATTCAGATATTACAGATGCAGTTCAAAACAACCAAATGCGACCTATATAAATCAGATGCGAGCCAAACTGACAGATGCGACTCAAAAATTACAGATGCGACGCAAAGCTTACAGATGCGACTCAAAATTAACAGATGCGACTCTAAAAATCAGATGCGTGTTTCTGGTGAACAATTGCGACTCTCTGTGAATTTTCAGTGACATGAAATTTAAACTGACCCGATTTTCTATGATCAAATTCTGACAATCAAAGACAATCGTAAGACAAAGTGTTTTCAGTTTCAATTTTGGACTCAAAGATCGTTTAAAGTGATAACTGACAAGTACATCCTAATAGGCCAAAGGCCTAGGGTTTGTATACTTGGTATAGCCCACTAGTTATACCCCAGATTGGTGATGAACACCTTTCCTTCTCGAGAGCGGATAGCTTAAGAATTTGGTGGCATTGGCTCCCCTCCACGGCTCATTAACGTCTTTCGAGCACACCAATTCTGAATTCATTGGGTAATGATATCCCAAGAACCGCTATCTCTACTCAAGGGGATCAGTAGTGAGTAATCTTCGGGCATGATAATGTACCCTGCACTAATACCAAGCAACGGCCACAAATAGGTTGGTCTCTACAACAAAGGGTATTTAATTCGAGCATTCCGTTCGTGGGGTGTGATCCATACGGCGCGAGTCCCCTTTCGGATCCATCTCGTCGGAACCACACTCGTGATTCTTGGGGTTTCCCCAAGAACCCACTTTTGTATACCGGCTGGAAGTCCCTCCGGGTTTAGGGTGCTACCGGTCTGAGTCGGATTCTGGGGTGAGTACTTTTCCCACTAGAAGCAGGCCCAAGTTCTAGAGTTGGTAACCGTTTCTCTTACACCCAGGATCGCACGGATGCTCAAGGGGAGAGGATACTCGATATACCAAATCGTAAGGGTAACCAGACTTGTGCTTTCGCACCAAACACGAGACACTTGTTAATTTTAACCAAATGAAAGATTTGCTACGCTACCAAACAATCTATTTCAAAATTTAACTAGGGTCTTCGACAAGCGTCCTGCAGAAGATATCATTAGTAATTTTCAATTTTGTCTTCGCCAATCGTCCTGCAAAAGCTTGTTAACTCCAAATGGCCACACACTGAAAATCAAATATCAGTAACATGAAAATCAATTGAAAATTCTAGATTGCCGAAAGCAGAAATAAAATTTTACCAGTCAATTGCATCGTTTTGTTACCAGTCAGATGCGTCGTTTCTTTTTCAGTTGCGGCTCGGGATATCACTTGCGATTCAAGAATTTCCAGATGCGTCGTTTCTCTGTTAGATGCGGTTCATAAACTTAATCGCGGTTCAAAAACTTCACGTGCGGTTCTAGAAAATCAATTGCGGTGCACAAACTTCACATGCGGTTCGGAAAATCAGTTGCGGTGTAGAAACTTCACATGCGTCGTTCCGTACGAAAAATATGCAAAATTGAAAATTAAAAGATCTACGGATTCGCGAAGATGGTGCCTTCACGTCGGGTTCACCAAAATGTAACGCCTGAAATAAGGAGCTTTGCACAATAGACACACCAGAAAGAAGATTAGAAGCACACATAAGTATTCAATACTAAAATCTAACATGCAAATTCATACGTTAAGCAACAAAGAACATGGGAAGTCAAAAACGTAATTAAAAACTAGAACAATCTCACCAATCTTCAAACGTATTTCAATGAATTATCTCGATTGCGCTTCTCCATTTCTCTTATGTGGTATAATTGCCCTCAGATTTTCAAGTAATTCGTGCAAGTATAGCCTAAGATAGTGATTAGCAAAATATCGAAGATTCAAGACAAAAGTGCTCTCCAAAGTTACAAAATTCGCGAGAGATTTCGAGAGAGAGATCGGAATGAAGAATGACAAATCAATTTATAGAAAATTGATTATTCGAACGACAGGCTAAGATTGAAAGATCAACAGACGATTGAGATTGACTGATTGGACATGCATTCAGATAACTGATAGAATTAACATGAGTGATTCGAATTAGAAAATAGAATTAAAGATTAAATAAACAATTTAATCTTCAGTTCGGCATTCGAAAACATTAGAAATATCTTTGCATGACAAAGATGAAGATTGATTATAACGACTCTCTGTTTGAATGCACGCACAACATTTAATTAATTAAATAAGAATATTTAATTAATCCGCATGTACACGCAATTGAGTTAGAAGTGGACGATTGCATGATTAGACGAAGAGATTACTCGAAGATGCCACTCAGACATTAAATCAATAGTTAACTGAATGATTAAAATAGATGTCGAGTTGAGTAAAAGTGAATACTTAGATAACTCACATAATTATCTAAAATATAGAAGAATGTGTTAAAATAGAATTAATGAATTAAATAATTCATTTAATTCAAAGACTCAATAATTCAAATGATAATTAAATAAATAAGATTTATTTAATTAAGTGACGAAAGGGATTTTAAATGAATAATTAAATAAATAATGAATTTATTTAATTATAGTTGAAATATGATAAAGAATAAATTAAATAATGATTTATTTAATTTGACCAGAAGAATAAGGTTAATTAGTAAGATAATTAAATAACAAGCGTTTATTTAATTAATCAGATAGAATAAAGAAAAGTGAATTAATTAAATAAATGAGATTATTTAATTAATAGATGAATTAATAAAAGATGAATTAATTAAATAATTGACATTATTTAATCATGACCATGAAGAATAAGAATTAATGCAGAATATGGAAGTCGCAGGCTAATAACCAAATTTCGGTGTCTATAGTACCCAAATGGATGCCCCTGCATCAAATAGGTGTTTTGGTTGCAGGTGATTTCTAGGAGTTGTGGGGCTCACGATCAACTCCAACATTATCCAACAAGTTTATATTAGTTAGAAAAAGGTACTAAGTCCCACATGTAATTATAATTTAATGTAGCCTCATTGATGGTTTCTTTCTAGGACTTTGCATCATTCATATCCATATCCTCCTTCAGAGTCCTAAGATCATCAATGTTATTAATAAAATTAAAAATACATCTCTAATTAGGGGTATAACTATTTGGTCATTTTATTTTCCAAGTGTATCTCTTCAATGACTAAGGTGAAGGTCTTATGTCTTGTTTTGAACCCTCTAAACTTTTTGAACTATCTCCTTCTTTAGGCCCTTTGTGGGATTAAAGTTCAACAATCTTGATCTTTAGGGGTAGTTGAACTGCATTTTCCTTTTCATCCTTCTCTAGTTGCAATACTATGAAAGAAGGATTGAATTCTCTAAATTTCTATCTAAAAGTTTCTTGACCATAGGTTCCCAAAGCTTGTACCCTTTCACTCCAACACCATAACTAATGAAGATACATTTTACATCCATGCTATCCTATTAAAATTGTCTCTCCATAGGCACATGTGCATATTTCTCACAACCAAAGACTCAAACATATCTTGAGGCCATTTCCAACAATACCTTCATAGGCGTCTTCTTAACAAGAGTTGATGTAGAAGACCTGTTAACTGGGTAACACATTATTGCAATTTCTTTTGTCTAAAACTTTTGTTCTAATCCACCTCACCAAGAATACTCCTAGCCTTCTCCATTATTTTGTTCATTCTTTCTATATCTCCATTCTATTGAGGGGTATGAAAATTCGTCTCATTCCATTCTATCCCACAACCCTTATAAAGTATATTAGAATTTATTGAACAAAAAACACCATTATTGTTAGTTCTCAAAATATTAATTTTCTTACCAATTTGATTTTTATGGGAGCCTTAAAATATTTAAAATGATTGAATAATTTAGATTTATATCCAAGTAAATATACCCACATCCTTTTATTATAATCATCAATGAAAGATACATAATAATTTTTTTTTGGATTAGAAGGAAAATTAATAAGACAAAAATCATTAGAATGTATCAATTCTGACACCCCAAAAGATTTATGAGAACTAGAGTGAATTGAAAGTGGTTATGTTTTTCATATGCATAATGTTCATACAAATCAAAGTCAATGTTACAATCATTTACCCCTAAATAAGATTATTTTAGGGTCCTTAAATCTATCTTTCTCACCTATGTGACCTATTCCTTGGTGCCATAATATTTTCTTCTTCATTAGTATCTTAGTCTCCAAAGCATGAGCACTCTTAAGTACCTAGAAAGCACAACCATCAAAAGTGGATGCAACACTCCTCTTTGCTATTGGTTCCAATGGTGAAGGTGTAGATTATGTATATCTCTTCACTATAAGAATAGAAAAAATATTGCACCAAATAATGTATGCATCCAACTAAAATAAAATGCCAATGCAAACACCATTAGCAATCATCATAGCTCCTTTCACCATCTTGTGACTTGCACATGAGAAAACAACCTACACACTTGAATCATTAAGTTTAATTACAAAAAGTAGGTTTTGTGCCAAACCAAGGATATGAAATACACCATTGATCCCCTTCACTCATCCATCAAGGAATTGAATTTGGAATTTTTGATGGCTAATAATATTTAAATGAGAATCATATTTGAGGTACATCTTCCCATTATTATATTCTTCATATTTTGTAAACCAACATTAATCCAAGCTCATGGGGGAAGTGGAACTAGAGTCAATCAACCATGCACCTTCCAATGCATATATGGCCAAGATCATGACAAGGCCATCACTATCATCCTAGGAGGAATTCTTAGGTCCATCATTAAAATCTCTCTTTTTCTCATTTTTCTCCTCCTTGTAGTCTCTTCTACAATGGCTAGACTTTCCATAATTCCAAACTTTATCCTTGGACTTACAAGGATACTTGGTTCTCTCACAAGATTTAGATTTGTACGTGTATTACTTATTTTCCTTCTTCTTTCCTTTCTCTATCTATCTTACATGAACAACTAAGGTATCCTTGGAAATTTTAGAAGTCTTTCTTTGCATCTCTTAGGAAAGTAATGATACCACCACCTTATCCATTATCAACTTGGTGGTAGTGCTTTCAATAGTCATAAAAAGGTATTCCCATAAATCTAGAAAATAAAAAAATTCTTGTAATGGTCCTCTAGTTCAAGTGGGTAATTATCATAGTTAAGGAATTTACATGGTTGACTAAAAAACCACCATCCTTCATCCCAAGATTATACAACTTCCTTATTATGAAAAGGTTATTCACCATGGATTTAATTTTATAAATATCTTCAAACTTCTTCCAAATATTTTTTGTGGTGGCCTCTTCATGAAAATTCAACAATATTGAATTTACCAAACAAATTCTAACAAGAGGCTTTTCCTATCTATACATCAAGTCCTAGTCTTTTTTTTCATTATAATACGATTTGCACTAGATATTGCAATCCATTGATCTCTAACTATGAGCATATCCTCTATTTTGAGCTTCGATAGCTCAAAATTTATGCTTGCGATCTTCTTTATTTGTATTCTTGAATTGCTTGCCATACCTTCCTACAATAAGATCAAAATTCCTATGCACACTTCTACTCAATCAAAGATTATTACAAAAAAATTTCTACCCAACACCTAGAATTTGAGGTGATTAGGTTTTGATACCAAATGAAAGGAAGTAAGGTACACAAAAACACTTTCTACAATGATCATAGAGGAGATTATTATGTGAATAATGATCTTTGCAATTACAAAGAAAGAAAAGCACATACAAAGCATATAAATAATATACCACAACATGAGGGTTTACTTGGGGAAAATCATTTTGGGAGAAAAAATCCACACTCCAAAAATATAACGGGTGTGTGCAAGAAGTTGAGTCCACGAAACGTGGAAGTTTTTTGCCTTAGCCAAAAAATTGAAATCGGCATCGAAGAAACGGGATCCCGATTTAATAAACGAGATCCCGATTTAATAAACGAGATCCCGATTTTTAAAAGCGGGATCCGTTACGGTTCGGGATCCCGAGCCTGAGACCAAACGGGATCCAGCTTTTTAAAATCGGGATCCCGTTTCCCGTCGGACTCGAACCAACGAGGACGGAACGTGATCCCGATTTTTAATAAATAGGATCCCGATTTGAAAAATACGGGATCCCGATTTATAGAGAACGGGATCCCGAGTTATATAAATCGGGATCCCGTTTTATACTGTTATTTTTTTTTTTTAAAATAGCAGTTTTCACTGCTGCGAATGGGACCCCGAATTGCTTGGCGACAGCGACATCAACATCAACTACAGGTACGCCACTTCTTCACATTTTTTTAGTTTGAATTGAAATTTTAAAAGAAATACGTTAATTTACATGTTTTTTTTTCAATTTATGTCACGTTTTAATGCTTTTTTTAATTGTTATATTAGAATTCAATAGTTGCAAATTAGATGAAAACTTGCAATGAAATTTAAACGTTTTTTAATAAAATTGAGAAAAAAAACATTGAATTGTGTGTTAGAAACAAATTTTAACTTTTAAATCTTAAATTGATCAATTAAACCCAAAAAAAATTGATTTTGAAAACCTTAATTGAAACAAAACAAAAAAATTGCATTTCAAAACCCTAGAGATCGAAATGAAATAAAACATCGCATTTACAAATCCAAATCGAGCTTTTTGAAACCCTAAATTCAAATCAAACGAAAAAAATTGAATTTGAAAACCCTAGTTTGAATTGAAACGAAAAAAAATCATTAAAAACCCTAATTGTTTAAAACTGAAACCCTAAATTGAATTGGAACAAAAAAAATTGTTAAAACCCTAAGTTTGCTAAACCCTAGACCCTAAACTGTAAAATCTAAACCCATAATACTAAAGCATTTGAAATTTATGAACCCTAGACCGTAATCTTTCATTGGACATACCTAAAATTATGTAGGTTCAATATCAAGAATGGGTCTATTTGGTAGATTTATGAAAACTATTTTGAATATCTAGAATGCCATAAAAGTATAATTATAGCAATTCCAATTGGAAACACTTCCAGATACATATATATCCTAGATAATAATCCACCCATCCTCAATCATAATGGATTATTTGACAATTAAGAGAGATTCAATTTAACCATAAAATTACCTATATTTTGATACTATATAGATTTATGTGGAAGGATAGAAATGCATCAATATTCTTTGTGCCATATTTTATGAATATTAATATTTAAGAAAAATCTAGATAAGATTGACCTAAGTAGATGATTTATGTAAAGGATTTTTAGTGAACAAGTGACACACCATGGAGATAGGGATGGTACTTAAATTCTTATTTATAAATATAGTGTACCCCCTTTAAATTTGTATTTGGTTTTTATAATGAGTTGAAATTATCAATGTGTTACATAAAAGAAATTTGTGCTTAGATATATTTAAATTAGATAATAAAGATATAGTTATATAAAATAGGGAATCCAACATGAGGAATAAACCTTTAATGTGCCATTGTGTGCATCTAATTTATGCCAATGATTTAGTAAGAGTGATCGTCTAAGAGGATGAAATTTAAGCCTTGAAAAATTGTAAGATCTAACACTATTTTAATGTAGTTTTATATGTGTGTACATGTCCACTATGTTTTTTGAGTTTATGTTAATGTAAGATAAGGAGGATTGGTGGATATATTTGAAATCTAAAGAAAAAACAAAAATGATGTGAATATATAGATATATATTTGTAAAATGATTCTTTAACTTATCTATATTAAACATTGTATATTATCTCTATATTACTATCATGGCTTGATTTTCATTATGTCTACTAAATGTTGCTATATTTATTCATTGTTGTAATTAAATTATAGGGCTCAATGTGTAATCTATTTTACATCAAATTTTATAGTAGACTTATAATCCTAGAATGTTTGTAAATTTAATAGCTAACAAATAACTTGATAGGTGCAACTAAAAACCAAAAAATGTGGTTTGATTTATCTCCATTAGGCTGGAAAGCTAAAAAATCTACTAGGTTTATCCCTATTAGGTTGAAAACCCAAAAGTGTAGCTTAATAAACTTACAAGTGGTGAAAACTCACAAAAGCACTAGAAACTAATATTTGCAAAACTACCCTTGACATATCAAAAAAAGCCAAAGGTCACCATATGTCATACCTGTATAGGTTGTATAGTTATATTGGATACCTTATAGTATCTCCTATTGGTTATATATGTTTGAAGATGACATTAGCGACACATCCCTACATTTATATGAGATATATTATTAACATGTCGTGTTACACATATGCTAAGATACTCAAATATGGATAAGGAGAACTAGGGAATATATATTAGAAGAGAAAGATATACTAAGCTATCCAATATTATATTTTTGTACTTAGTGTAGAAGAGAAATTCTAGACCAAGAATGCAAGTGCAAACTCAATACTCTACTTCTAATGAAAGGTAAATAAAATAATGAAAGATTAGAGAAGCATAATATGTTCCATAACATTCTTTTATGGCTCTAAATGTATGTGTTGAAGTTGCTCTTTGGTTCTCTAATGTGATAACATATACATACAAATTTTATCATATGGAAACATTTGGGGATGTCATTATTTTATAGAGTTGAGGGGAAAGGAATGGAGGACTAGGTTTTTTTGGAATCGAGGACTAGAATCATGAGAGAATTTTTGAATTTGAATTTGAGAGGGAAGAGAGAATTAAATGTAGGTGGTTGGGTTGATGGAGGGCTTGTGTTGACTTGATTAGGTAGATGGGAATAATTGAATGCTAATTTGAATTTGGATTGAAGGTCTAAGTTGGAAATGAATGGCTATGATTAGTCTAATTGATTTGATGGCTAGGATAGATTATTAATTTCATTTTAGATTTGATGAAGTGGAAGTAAGTTACATTAGTTTGAGTTTGGATTGGTGATTTGGAATTATTTTAATTTTAAGCTATGGATGTGACATGATTATCCCCTTAATGGTTGATTAAAAGTTAGGATTTGGGGATTTTAGCTAATTAAATAATAAACTCTAAAGTCTAAACCGTAAACCCTAAAGCCATCATTTTTTCTTAGGCTCTTAATGAAATTTGGTTGTCTTAGGCAACTCCACCAAATTTCATTACTTATGCCATGTAATTGTTTCCTAGGATCTTGCAGCATGTAGATCCCCTTAAGCTATCCTATTACCTTAAACCCTAAACTCTAAAGTCTAAACCCTAAACCCTAAAGCCATCATTTTTTCTTTAAAGGCTCTTAATGAAATTTGGTTGCCTTCGGCAACTTCACCAAATTTTATTCATTTGAGCCATGCCATTTCTCCTAGGACCTCACTAGACATAAATCCCCTTAAGCCATCCTGTCACCCTAAATCGTAATTCAATTTTCTTAAGGGGTTGACAATATGACATTTCTTAAGGGGATTAAAGAAGTTCTTAAAATTTGGTGATCAAAGTTGCCCAAGGCCCAACCAAATTTAACAATAATAAGATCCTGCAAGATTATACAATATCAATTTAGTTAATTGTATTTTCATTCAAATAACATGTGCCTTAGACATATAAATGGGGCTTACATATAATTTTATCATTTGTATTCAATTATTTAAGGCCATTTATATTGAATGGTTTAACTTGGTATTTCCTAAACATGTATCTTACATCTTGAAATTACAAATCTAATGCAGGTTCACTCATATCTTGAAGATCTCATGGATCCATTCAATAATATTCGCAATCCACCTCCATGCCATCCATCTCCAACACCTTCACCTCCACCTCCGCCCACTCCACCTCGTAACCCCCCACCTCCACCACCTGAAATCAATGAGCATGCTCGTTTGCAAGCACAAATCAATGCTTCTGCTAGGAACCATCCAAGATCAAATCAACATTATTCAAAATGAAGAATGTGTCGACCTCCTGTGAGGATGTTTGCATCTAGGATGCAAACCCTTTGATGCCATTAGGGCTATGGATGGGATCGTAGATGAGCATCGACAATGGCTAGAGGAGAGGAGAACTCCAATTTTGAAAGGAAACACAAAGAAATGAATATCTATACAGAGAGCCATAATAGTTATAAATTAAAGCAATGATCTTAAATAGTTATGAATTTATAAATTTGGTGAACAATGGATATTTTGTGTGATGAATTTATAAATTTGGTTCCAAATGGATATTTTTAGTGACATGAATTTATGATTTTGGTTGTATATGGATATTTTTAGTGACATGGATTTGTGAAGTTGGTGGAATTTATGAACTTATAATGAATAGTATATAATAGTATATATTTAATGACTATCTATTAGATCATGATTTCTCCTGCTGAAAAATTGTGTGTGTGTTAAAGACATAAAATGAGATTTTGTGAATGTTTCAAGTTTATTGTTTAGTATGTATATGCATGTATTAAAAATTTGCATAATAGTTCTTAAATTTTGAAATTTGTATATGTATGTATGTATAGTTTAGTTTAATGATTTGTACGCATGCAAATTATGTATCATATTTTTTATTTTAAATGTACATGTACATACATTTAATTTTTAATTTTGTATGGACATGCTCTTGAGTTGAACAATCAATGTATATATATGTGCATTTCAATTAAATATATGAGCTTAATATATATGTTGCTCATCCTATTTCAATTATTTATATATGATCTTAATTTTTGTATGTGCATGGGTCCTATTTTGTATGATTTTAAATGCAAGTGCACATTATATCAAGCATATATCATGGATGATTTTAACATTGATGATATCATCAATCCACCACCTGAGCCACAGCCAGATCCGCCTCCCTCCCCCCTCGACCTCCCTCCCCACCTCCACCTCCACCTCCACCTCCACCTCCACCTCCACCTCCACCTCCACCTTATATGCCACCTCCAGCACCTATGGCATCTTATGAGGCTCGCTTGAGAGCACGAATAAATGATCAAGTTGCATCCTTACAGACACAAATCAATGCTTTGTATGCTATTGGAAAACATGTTGAAAACCACCGTCAAATAACTTCTCCAAAATTTACTTAAGGGGATCAGGAGCTTGTTAAAAAATTGCTTAGGGATCTAAAACTTGTTATCAAAATTTTGCTTAGGAGGTGTCTTAAAAGGGGATCACCATTACTGTTGGATAATGAAGTATCATCATCTTCTCGAGGTGTTAACAACTTATGTTTAGTTTCCACTAGCAGGCCAATAATGTCTGTTTGCTCTTCATTCCCCTCGGGGTGCAATAGCTACATACCAAGTGTCCACCTTAGCAAAATTCGATTTAATAACTTATTGCATATCCATATAACTAATTTAGTGATAAAAATAACTAATAAAGAAAAAGCAAAATAAAATGAAATAAATTAAATTAAATTACCTTCTTGTACAAGGTCCTGAAATTTCTGATCATAATCTTAGGATGCAAACAATTGATCATTTTTCTTGATAGTTATTTCATATTGATTATATTCTTCTCACAGTTATCCAGCGATCTTTCTTTGCCTTTGATTAGCCATTCTATATTTTCACAAGCTTCCCAATTTCTTGAGATACAAAAATGGCAAAAACATGCAAGCTCCCTTGTCCAAATAGTCCATGTGCTTGCTGTCACACTCCTAAATGAATGCCATTTAGTAGATCCACTAATTGTCTCACAATCAACTCTAGATACAATGTTTTCTTCTTCCACCAACCAAAGAATCGATGAACTATAGAGTAATCACTCAAACCAGGTGCAGATAATCTTCTATTACACCAATCCACAATCTCATGTGCATTTTTAAATTTCCTACTTGAATCCTTGAATTTTTAATTGTTCTCTAGCAAATTCTTTTTGACCTGCCTTGCAGCTCCATCATGTTCTCCTTTACCATACGACTAAAGAAACTCCATATATGTTGGACATTAAGTTCTTGTGAACCCTTAACCAATAGAACATTCTAGCATTTTTGAACTGCCCCATACAATTATCTGACCATATAAGGTGTTCTTTCATATGGATTCCTCTTTCTTTAAATTTCTATAAAATATACTAAAACAATATTGAACAAACTCTGATGAATGTAACCGATTGTCACTCAAATAAAAATGATACTCCCTCAAAACTTTTCTATCATCCTCGGTGCTATCATCTGCATGTCTATAAACAATATGGACAAACATAGCTACTTGCACAGAATTATAATATTGAGATTGAATTTCCTCTTGCGGAGCGAGAGTATAATTCTCCGCAAAATCAACCATTGAAAGTATAGCACCAATTGGAAATGTGTTTCTACATGCGCGAAATTGGCCATCAGACCATCGAGCATGTTCAGAGTGCATAACATATTTTGGTACAATTTTATTATTAAATTCACTCATAAATGCATGCACACTAACTTTTTACGTAACTAAATCCCTGTCTTTCCTATTTTCCATCTTTTAAAGAATCTTGAACTTTCCTAAAATCTTTGACATCTACTAATTGTTGTCCAAAATCATGATCAACACTTTCATGCAAACAATTTCTTAAAAATGAAATATTTCCTTGAGTTAATGCATTGTCGATACAAGAACTTAAATAGAAATCTATCATTAGATTTTTCACAAAACAAACACGAAATAAACTCTCTTATTGATTGGTGGCATATTAATACCACATTCACGTATAATCGTATTGTTAGAATGCAAGGTACAAGCGTATATATCGAAAAACGTAAAAAAATAATGAAATTGAACATGTATTTTACAACAACAAGATATTCATTAGCAGTAATTTTTACACATACCGGGGTTTACATTTTCAAAGACTTTTGACTTATTTTAATATTACGGGGTAACCTAAATGCAGCTACAAAATTTTCTATAAAATTCAGTTTGTGTTGTATCTAATAGGTGTTTGGGTGAGGATCGCGGACTTTGGACCCCACCCTTAATTTTAAAACATCTCTAGCATTAGATGAAACCCTAGTATTATCATGCCAAAATTTTTCGATCAAAGATTTAATTTCAACACTCAATTTTATATCAGACCTTGGTAGTCGTCCACTGAAACTCCAACATTGATTGACAGGATCATTTTCTATACTTTCTCTTCTTTTTGCTGCTCTTAGTAATGTTTTAGGATGCATTTTAAAACTTCACTAATATTGCTTACCATTCTTTTATTCAAAGTTGTTTTATTGACTATAGCAGTAGTTATAGCTCTTCTTGCTGCGTTTTTATCTTTAGATCGACTATTTTTCTCAATAGATTGAATGGCACTAGGAACATTAGACATAACATGTTCTATTATTGATCTTTTCTTTTTGGTTTAACAAAAAATCCTAGCCTTTTCATTATTTTCCTCATTTTTTGCATTCTCGTCAATTTGCATCATTGGTGACATTTAGTACAATATTTCTCTGATAAAAGAATTGATTGTATATTCTGTTAAAATAGTTCTTATTTGCCTCAAGAGATTTGATCCGGAAGATTATCTAAAAACACCACTTCCAATTTTAAAAAGTATTTTCGTAAATTCAACATCATTCTAAATTTTCATCTTCATTTTCATCAACAAAGCGGTTTTCATTTTCATTTTCATTTTCATCAACAAAAGCGGTTTCATTTTTTCATTTTCATCTTCATTTTCATTAACAAAGCGGTTCTCATTTTCATTTTCATCAACAAAACGGTTTTCATTTTCATTTTCATTTTCATCAAAAATATAGGTTTTGTTTTCATTTTCAAGAAAATGATCATTTTGATTTTCATTTGCAACAAAAGATTTTTCTTTTTTGCTTTCAACAAATTCTATAAAAGTTTCATTTCTTTGAATATAGTCAATGTCAACATCATTATATCCAGCTTCTTGTAAATCTTCTACAAACAAATTTACCATGTCACTAACATGTGGATTTGAAGATGTACCTGGATTTGTGTATATTGAAACATTCTCCATAGCATTCAAAGAGGGATTTGAAGACATAGTAGGACTTGTTTGTATAATCATATTCTTCTCCAAATTGACTCCTTGCAAATTAGCTTCATGTACAACTATGGTATCTTCAATGTTTTCATCTTCAATAGTTGTTGAATTGGTTGCCCCACCATCGTTCATTGATTTTATTCTCATTCTTCTTTCTCTTTGTCTTTGTCTCTCTTTTTCTTTATTTGCTTCAACTTCTTGAGGAGTCAATGTTTTTTTTCTCTTATTACGAAATTTATCTCCATAATTATAAAATTCTCAAGGACAGATGAATGTTAATAGTGAAATACTTCAAAATATTGAATCCAAATTGGAAGTTGAATACCGATTACGCCAAAATTCTTCTTCTTGTGTTCCTCAAAACAAATAGAAAACTACCACAATTCCACTTTAAAAATTGTTCTCTTTATGCTTCCTTTGAAAAAATCAATCCATATTGCAAATTTCACTTCAAAAATGGTGTAGACGATGCTCCCTTTGATAAAATCAACAAAAAATCAAATTGACCACCTATAAATACAATAACATATGAAAAATAATTGATTTTCAGTGCTCTCGGCCGTACATGTCAAGTTGCAAAGTTGCAGAGTTGACAGTAATTGTCAACAGTGTTGTTAAATAATATAAAACGGGATCCCGTCTATAAAAGCAGCGATCCGTTTATAATAAAGCGGGATCAGATTACCGGCGGGATCGGATTTATAACTCAGCGGGATCGGCTCCATAATGCGGGGATCCCGTTTGTAAATTACTCCAGCGAGCGTTGGCAGCCGAAGGTAGCGGGATCAGGTGGTATAAGCGGGATCCGTTGCGCCCCAACGGTCAAAAGCGGGATCCGTTATAACCACGGGATCCGTTTATTCGCGGGATCAGGTGTTATAATCGGGATCAGTTTTTAAAGAACTGAATTTGGTTTCGTGGTGAGTTTTTGCCAGGTTTGATTCCGGAAGCTAGCCGAACCTAAGCCTTCAACTTTGGTTTATTACGCAATTAGAAAGCTAACAATGTCAAAGCAGAATATCGGCTTTGGACATATGGCTGATGACCTTTTTTCAAAAATTTTCTGACAAAATGAAAACCCATTTTAGATCAAACAATGCAGATTCTAAATATATAATTTGTTTTGCAATTGAATTATTTTTTGTATTTTTCAATTAATTTCTAATAAAATTGGTCCATAAACTTTAAATATCAGAGTTTTTACTATTTGAATAACTTTTGATCAACATAACATTTTGACAAATGGATTGCACAAGAGCAAACTTCAGACAATTCTTTTCAATTTGAAAAAAAAATCAGAAAATGATAAGTTTAGGTCATCTTATGCATGTAAAATTTTATGACAATTTTTAAAACAACAAATGCTGCCTAATAAAAATTAACAAAAAAATTCAATAAAATTAAAAAATATCAAGAGCAAGGTTCAGTGAGTCATAAAACTTTTCCCAAAAGGATTTAGAAAAATACGATAATTTAAGTCAAAATATGGATGTCGTACACGTGCATGGTATGGTACAAAAAATGACTTTTAAACAGTGGTTTTGAAATGCCTATTGAAACTCAATTTGTACAATCTGGGTATTGAAATAAATTACATATTTGGAAACTAGACTCCGAGCACTACATTTTATGATTAGTGACTTTTTTAAAGATTTCATCTCTAAGTGCTTCAAATTTTAAGGTCAAATGTGTCAAATACTGAAAATCAGGGAAAACACTTCCACTTTTTGGCCAAAAAGTGGACTCAACTTCTTGCACACACCCTAACCATCTATATTAATCAACAATAACCATAGTTACAATACAGTTGGTAGGCCATGACTCTTACATTCAAGTATCACCAACATACAATTTTGGAGTAATTTTGGTAGTATTATAGTATTTGCATTCAAAGTAAACAACCCAATTAAAACTCCAAGTACATACACCAATATACAAGAGATGAACAAACTACAAACCATCACATTTGAAAATCCTTAATTACATTGAAAAATATTGCCTTTACATCTATTTCAAGTTTGTCTCTCAATAATTGCACCTTGGAAGCACATATAAAAGGCATTTTTCATGATTATAACTTTATGCAAGCCAATGCTTTGTGCTTGTAAACTATAACACATAACCAAAGTTAACATTTATATTGAGTTTCTTACTATCTATCTAATATTTTTGTTCTCTTAAACCAAAAAGGTTATACATACCAAGGATATGATTCCAAAAAATATTGTTAAATCTTTCTAGATGTATTCATCATCCCATTAAAATCACCTACCTTCTATATTGATAACTATGGTTCATAATATAAATACAAAAAAAAACACAAAGATAGGTACTAGCCATTATGTGACACTTGCTAGTCTCTACCACAATATGGATTATATAGTAATTAATCCAAACATGAATTAAAGTAAACTAGCTAACCACATCTTTGTATTTTTCTTCTTCTAAAGTTTTGACAATATTCTCTAATATTAATATTCTAAAAATAGCAATATAAGTTATTTCCTCATATCTTATTGACCTATGTTAAATGAAAACAATAATGTGTTACCTCTTCATCTATTTTCATTTAATTTCAATTCATTATTTTAAATGATCAATTACATGACTTCATTTTTCCTCAACTATAAAATTTATGTAACTGTCATTATTTTTATCATACCATAGATGTTTATAATGACATTTAAAACTATTGTCATCGTCATCTGAGTCTTTTTGTCTTGTGAGGTGGTGGACTAAATTAATATAAAAATTACTTCTATCATCAAATGAGTCACATTGTGTGGAAAATTAGCTACATTGTTATGATTTCCCATTATATCTATTATAGATGACAAATATTGATTTTATGTTACTACATGCACATCTATTATTCAAATATAAATTCAAGACCAAAACTTCAAATCTATTAATTATCTATATTCAATTGAAATGACATTGACAATTAATTAAAAGATAGATTTGTATCTAGTCACGATACTCATAATTAATACATGTTAGTTCAAGCTTCCTAATATGTCTAAAATAATTAATGGCATTAGTGCCAACTTATATTGCAATCTAGTCTTGTAATTTCTTGACCTTGCTTTTGTATTTAGAGAGGGTGTTGAGATCAAGCTTGAAGAACAAACCCCCCCAACCTATCCACATTTCGTGGCACATCCTTATCCTTGCTCTCTAGCCTTGGTACAACCTCCACTAGATCAGAGATTAGGTTTGACTTCCCCTTGTCCCAATCAAAAGTTTTTTTGGCAATTTATGCCCAGTTAAATTTATCCAAATCAAACAAATCATGCTTTTACCCTCCAAATATGTTATACACTACTTAATATTTACATTTTAACACAATTTTAAAGAATTTATAACATATTCATTTAACTTCATTAAATATTGAAAACTAATAAACAATTTTAAAATACAATCTTTTAACTAACAACAAATTTCAAATATAATTATTAAAAAGCTTTTTTAATGAATAGTGTTAAATTTATCATTTATAAAAAATAATTACACATATCCACAAAAGAAGTGGGTGGATATAAAATCATACCCCTAGAGTCCATATAGGGCTAATGTCCAAATTATAAAACATAGAAACAATATCACATTGTTGTTGTTGCCTAGTGGGGTATGTAGTGTCAATGGGAGGGTCCCATCCTTTGTCATCTTTTTCTTTTACTTTTTCATCTTCTTCTTCATTGACGCAGGTTGACAAAATAATAAGAGCTAGACAAGGAAACTTTTTGGAATCAAACCGACTAGAAACACAACTAGTAGGCCACCCAAAGGTTCTCCCATGGGTAGTGGAGTGATTGAGGGGAGGGGGAGTGCCAATGAGCAAGTCGCGACCAATCTTGTTGTCCATGGTCCCTTTTAGAAGCTAGGGGAGAAGCGTGGGAGTGAGCATCTTGATTACTTGAAGTAGAAAGCCTTCATCCATGTCAAGGTCCACGAGAAGGCAAGTAGCCCCTAGAGGAGGACAAAGACAGGGGAACTCTAGCCATCACACAAGGGACATTGCCTCAAGGAGCATTTGTAAGTGAGCAACCTCTAGTGCAACTTTATTAGCTTGCATTTGGATATATAATAAGACATTAGAATATATAATTATTTTAGAAAAAAATGAAATATATTGATCAATAGAACAATTGAAAAATATTACAAAATTCTTATTCTTCTATAGGTTGAAAAAAATTTCCACCTTAAAAACATACCAAATCTTAAAAAAGAACCATATGCTAATTTTTTTTGGAAAAACCGTGAATCTGTATCATACACTAATGACTACATAACAGAGACAGAAATATCCAGGGGAAACGTACCAGGAGCCGTCAGGGCTAACTTCGCGCATTCATGCAGAGTACAAACGTGGCAACACTAAGACCTTGAAATCGATGCAACTAACAAAAAGGATGAGGGGTCACTTAAAATCTAAAAATGTTCGATATGAAGCAAAAATCGATCAGCGAGCCACGGATATATTAAAAATCTACCTTATCTCCATATTCTTATTTGTTCAATCAGGCAACGGGTATATGCCACATCGGATGAACTGGGAATCTCATCCTGTTGTCCGTAATCTTCTTCGACGATATTGAGCGAGGTTTAATTAAACAGAGACTAAAATTTCAGCTGTCTCAGAATCGTTAAGAGAGAACAACTCTTGTTTTCTCCTGCAATCACAATGGCTGCCAGTGCAGCCCAATTTTCAGCAACCCCTGCAATACCCACAAAAAATTGTAGCCTATCTAAGCCCTTATCCAGGATAGTATGTCAAGGTCGCACATTAAGTTCTGAGGCTGCCAGAAGACAAATTTGGAAGAGTGTCAGTGGGTTGAGAAGTGGATCCGAAGTTTTAAGGGATAGTCAATCCATTTTTTCAAGTGGGTGTTTTTGGAGGAGGTCAAACGTAAATTTGGCTGCAAAAAGAGGGGCGTCTTTAGTTGTATATGCAGCAGCGGGGGGGAAAAAACTGGAAGGAAGGAAGTTGAGAGTGGCTGTTGTGGGAGGAGGACCAGCAGGGGGCAGTACCGCTGAAACATTGGCCAAAGGTGGAGTGGAAACATTTCTGATTGAAAGAAAGCTGGACAATGCCAAGCCCTGTGGTGGTGCAATCCCTCTCTGCATGGTAGGTGAGTTTGATCTTCCTTTGGATATAATTGATAGAAGGGTCACTAAAATGAAAATGATTTCCCCTTCCAATGTGGCAGTTGATGTGGGTAGGACCTTGAAAGAGAATGAGTATATTGGGATGGTTAGGAGGGAGGTTTTAGATAGTTTTCTTAGAGAAAGAGCAGCTAAAAATGGTGCCACCGTGATTAATGGGCTGTTCATGAAAATGGACATTCCTAAGGACAGCGATAGTCCATATGTATTGCATTATAATTCCTACGATGAAAAAACTCTCCAGGGAAAGCCCTGTACTTTGGAAGTTGATGCTGTCGTGGGTGCAGATGGGGCTAATAGCAGAGTGGCAAAGAACATTGATGCGGGGGACTATGATTATGCCATTGCTTTCCAGGAGAGGATTAAAATTCCTGAGGATAAGATGGTTTACTATGAGAATTTGGCAGAAATGTATGTTGGAGATGATGTTTCTCCTGATTTCTATGGGTGGGTGTTCCCTAAATGTGATCATGTAGCAGTGGGGACAGGGACTGTGATTAACAAGCCTGCCATTAAACAGTACCAGTTGGCTACTCGGAATAGAGCTAAGGAGAAGATTGAAGGGGGGAAGATAATAAAGGTAGAAGCACATCCTATTCCTGAGCATCCGAGGCCTAGGAGGGTTAAGGGAAGGGTTGCTTTGGTTGGAGATGCTGCTGGATATGTGACTAAGTGTTCTGGTGAGGGAATATACTTCGCTGCAAAGTCTGGAAGGATGTGTGCAGAGGCTATAATTGAAGGATCTGAAAATGGGGCTAGGATGATTGATGAATCTGTTTTTAGAAAGTATCTTAAAAAGTGGGATAAGCAGTATTGGCCCACTTACAAAGTTTTGGACATTCTTCAGAAGGTATTCTATAGATCAAACCCCGCGAGAGAAGCCTTTGTGGAGATGTGTGCAGATGATTACGTGCAGAAGATGACTTTTGACAGTTACCTTTACAAAACTGTCGTGCCTGGCAACCCACTTGATGACCTTAAACTTGCAATCAACACAATTGGGAGTCTAGTGAGAGCTAATGCTCTGGAAAAGGAAATGAAGAAGCTTTCTGTATAGGAGTTAATTTTTTCAAGCTGTTCGACATTTGCATTTTGAAAACATTTTTCTTCTTGTTTATTATTCACTATCTAGTTCATTTTCAGGATTTGAGTCATTGGAAGTTTGTTCAATATCCTCATCTGTTAAAATGGTGCTACCTCCTTTGTATTCTTGTCTATTTGATCCTTATTTTTTTTCATATTCCAAGAAAACTTATATTTGCATAGACACGACACTGAAGTTTTTATCATGAAAGGTGTTTTGATCTTGAGCATAAATTTATTATAGTCCTTACAAGAAATAGTAATGTGGAAAAGTCAAACAATTGCTACTTGCAAGCACAGAATAGTCATATCGGTAATGATTCTATCTTGACAGTTGAACCATCCACTATCCCAGAATATAAACATTGTAGAAATGGGAAGCAACTTGTCTTCATGATATAAATTATAAACCTTAAAAAAAGCCATGTAAAAATTCATTCTGAAAGTTTGATTAAGAAATTCATACAAGCAGAGGACAAGAATGAACCATAACAATCCCTTAGTATTGTTAAGTTGACAAGCGGAAGCTTATGTTTGATAGACATCTTAAGATTGGAAATTTGGAAGAGAGGGGTTGGGATACGGTGAGGAAGAACAGGGTATTGCAGGTCTTTTGTTTATACTGATGTAATGTATTCCTAAGATTTGTAGCTTGTTCATTTTAGCTTTCTTCAAAACTTAAATTCTGCCAAAACACAATTGACAATTTAACTTACATCAAGCAAATTATATGAAATTAACTTTTACCGTATCCTTTCAGCATCCAGGTCATAGATTGAGATTACAAATCTTCCGGTTGTAGTATTCCGCTGGCAACATCAAGCAAGAAAATGCGATGGCCGTTTCTTTTGGGATGGTGATGAATTAATAGAAGTGGGGCCTTTGGTACTCAGTTGAATGGTTGATATCCTTATGACCAGATGTATTTCACAATTATGCTCAATGCAGCATGCAGTCAGTTAGGTTAAGCTTAATGCAGCATGCGTGCAATTAGTCCCAACATATGGTCCTCAGTAATTAGATATAAAGGATGGACAGCTATCTTATGTAAATTTGCTATGAGGCCTGTTGTAACAAGCTGGAATTTAGAACTTTAATTATCTATTGCAGGTGTAGAAGCAGCCGAGGTCATTTAATTTTGATTTTTGAATTGGTAAGAATAGTGTTTCTTTGGAGGTCCTTTCTGGGGACGTGACTTGGATCCTGATTCGCACTAAGATTCTTATTTCTCTTTTATGCTGTCTCTCCTTTGCTAAGGTGCTTGCTATTTGTATTCGACTAAATTTATGTTCAAAATAGAAGCTTAGTTTGTTGGTTCGTTTCACATGCCCCAACTGCATTTTCCAAATTTGTATCATTTTGTGTCTAATCACATGGAGATGTGGCATTGACCCTATATTGTGACGATTCTTTTAAGACAGCAGTAATAAAAATTGATCAGCTGGCTTTGCATCTCAGTAAAGATGGGGTCTTTCTGGTACATCTAGATACAGAAACTAGAGTATGCCACATTGTGTTTGCAATTGGGAATCTAACTTTTTGCAATTACCACAAGACCGTTTTGTAACTCCAGCATAAAAGGGATATTAGTGTCACGTACCAGGCAAGATATATAAGGTATAGCTTATACATCTGACACCCATTTATATAAAAGGGACATGAATCCTTGTGGGAAGAGGAAGCATAGTGGAACTTCTCTTGGAAGGAGTCTCATAGTGATACGAGATGGTATT
Organism: Sequoia sempervirens; assembly: GCA_007258455.2. Taxonomy (NCBI): domain Eukaryota; kingdom Viridiplantae; phylum Streptophyta; class Pinopsida; order Cupressales; family Cupressaceae; genus Sequoia; species Sequoia sempervirens. The sequence goes on from VDFB02049045.1 coordinate 27,281, forward strand.
ATAGTTTGTATATCTTGAGACTCTGTATATTTGTAAGGTCCTGTTAACCAGAGCTTGGTCATGAAGTCAAAAATTGAGGGAGTAAGGGATATTGCTTGTTGAGGTGGCTTGGCGGCTCACCTAGGATTTGTTCATTTAGGGTTACATGTTTATGCCTTTGAAGTTTATGTGCTTATGGCACTCCTGTGTTTTTTTTAAAGAAAAGATTGTGGGGATTGCATATTATTACACATTTAGTGTGCTCAAATAGCTCATCTAGGTGTGGGTTGGTTTTATTGAATTAAGCTTGAATAAGTTCAAACTATGAGTAGGGTTTGTTTTTTTTTGTTTTGCTTCTCAAACCTCAACAATTATTTAAGTATTATCAAACATGACCCTAGTTTATCATAAGTTCTTTGCATGTTTTCTCATCATTGAACCAGCGTTTGTTGTTTCTGAGATGAAACTTCAAAATATGTGTTTGGCTAGAGTTCCCAGGATTACTGCTTTCTCTTTAGGCTTTTATTTTCTGATTGATACAACCCACAGGAATTTGTATTTACTATGGGCATAATAAGTTTTATTAGGCTTGCCCTTAAAGGAGTGTGTGTGTGGAAATTGTCACATCTAGGGATCTGAAGGAGACATTAGACAAATGGATAGATAGGTGGTCTGAATCAAATCAGTTGTAATGTAGATTTAGTATCATCTATGTCAAATCTCTGATGCAAACATTCACAAAGCCCTAGAAACCATCTAGGTGTTTGGTTGTATGCTAGAGGCTTGTGAGCTTGTAACCTTGCAATTTTATGGTGATAGTGGAATGACAGCAGAACAGCACTTGTTGGAATTTTCAACACTAGGTTTCTCTAGGGTAATTTTGTGTGTTTATATGTTTATCTTTTGCTTCTTCGCTTAACTTGTGACAAGGCCACTCTTTTATCAAAGATGCATAGAGAAGTCACAACAGTAATTCTGCATAAATCAGTGATTAGACTAGATAATAAAATTTGCATTATTGAACTAAACATCAATCTACCTAACCAGACTGTAGATCATATTGGTGTCAGAGCCATTTCTGTTCCTTGAGTATTGATTCTTGTGTTACAGGTTGCAGTTGATGACATTGGCTATGTTGGGAAAAGCAAGTGGTGAAACAGGTTACTGCCATTGTGGTGGGAGGCTTCCATTAGAAGTTGGAACTTTCAATTCAGAGAAGAGATAGCTAAAAAGATGGAAGAAATAGCCCAGAAACAAGATCCATAAGCAATATTACTGAAGTTGGGGGTGGATAATGCAAGCATCTTCCAATCCATGGGGAAGCTTGATAAAGTGGAGATCATGTAGGTGTTTACTGGTAAACTTAGGGTGTCTTTGGAGGCACCTATATAATACATGATGAAGACAGGTCTGAGCCTCCTAAAGACCATGGAAGAGAGCAGACACAAAACTACTCCACTAGGACCCCAACCCAACAGCCATTTAAAGCAAAGCTAAAGGGGACATCACACACTGTGAGATGACAAGTCAATGTAAGAAAAATAACAAATAGTCCATCCTAATTAATTATTAAAGGTATATTTCAACTCCCGTAACCGAATTGAAGAAGAACATATTTCTTTTGCTTACTAAAAGCTTTCTAGTCGTGCTCTCACTTGGTAAGAAAGGCACATTCATCTGAAGAAGCTAGCAACCATGAGTGAGCTGATTTTAAGTAGTTAATCAAATCTTGATTCTATCTCATTTGTTATAAGGAAGAGTGTTCCATCAAATGTCAATTTTATGGGGAAAGGTAGGGACAAAATACAAGAGTAGGGAAAAAGGCTCAATAGTGGTGCACCCTAATTTTAGGGGTTGACATGACAATGTAGTTGCCATGTTGGTAAAAAAAATTATATGGCCATGCAGCTAGGGATGTGGACAACCTAAATCTTTTGTTCCACCATCAATATGACCTGTTAAAACTTATGTATTATTTATTTTTTGAAGTTTTTCTTTTTGGTTAAAAAATGTGTAGACTAGAAGCCAACATATGGACAACTAGTTGTTGAACAAAGTGACATGCTACATGTTCATCTGGATTTGTTTGTTCATGCACCATTGCATATTTAATAACATTAGCCATCACAATCAACTAGTGTGCCACTGGATGTAGTAGTCTGACTTGCATACTTGCATGTAATTGTAAGGAGAGGGTTTTGATATGTTTGGATTGCACTGTAAATAATGTAGTACACTGCATTAAAAGACATAACATGCCTCTAAATAATTTTCCTCAAATGTTGAAGCATATGTGACTAGAGGTTGTTTAGTTGTATTTTGATTATTTTGGCCCATCAAACTTGTAGAGGCAATGGCCAATGATAAAGGGTTTTGATATTCCTCACCAACATGTCAAATGGCTATTTCACCATCCGTTCGGCAGCTCAAATTCCATTTAATGACTGCTATGGAGTTAATTTTTATATTCTGATTTTTTTTGAATGATAGTTGGATATTCACAAATAAGGTTTATAAACTATGCAATCTAACTTCCATTACTAATGATTGAACAAAAAATGAGCAATTTTACTTTCATTCACATGTACTCAACAGTCTAGCAACCTAGCTAATCTTTGTTTAGAGTTCTAGTATGACAAGTTATATTGAAGTTATACATTCTTTTTGTATTGTTAGTCATCTAAAGGTTAATCAAAAGTTTGAATGTTAGTGAAGTATATTGTAAGTTGGGTTCACTTGTGAAGTATATTGTAAGTTGGATTCACTTGTGATTATCTTCAAAGCCCTAATAATGGGTGCTACATTGCTGAGTTGAATGCTTAAGACTCTTGATCTATAATCTTGTTTCATCAGCTTTTAGGTGAAAACATGACTATCTCTTGAGTTTATATGCTTTTGTTTCTTTTTAGTTTATATTTTTTTTATTTGTAGGATATATCTCCAACAATATGAATTGTATCAAACTTTACCAATCATATGGTTGTGTTTGTGAACACAATTATATGTGATCTCTTTTGTGTTTTGAAATACAAACACATTCATTACTTATGAAATTTCAAATCCCTTTATAGTTTAATATCATCATACACATTTTAGTTTAATATCATCATACACATTTTACATATTTTACTAATACATGTATATGGTAACTTTTGCGTTATGAAAATGACAAAGACTTAAATTTTGCCTCACCATATCTACAAAAATTTTTGCCATCAAAGTCGAATTAGGTTGTCAATCATATGTGATGTTCATTTCTACAAGTTGTCTATTGTTTGGTGGAAATGTAATGTATTTTTTAATTGATTTGTAATGCGGATTGTGCATTCTTATCTGCCACTCATCATCACTCAATATAAGCTTTAATTTTCACACTTTTTCAATGTTAGTTTTTTTAATGTCATTGTTTGTAAGCCCTAACATTAGGGGTTTCAAATGGCCACATATGTGCCATGTTGACATTCATAAAATATGTTGCCACATACTTGGGGATTTTATAATTTACTAGTTGGTATGGGAAGAGTGTGTCAATGCATTCTTGTATTATAATGCAAACTTAATCATATCCACATCCATACCTTGTTGATACTTGCAAGTGTGCAAGTCAATTTAGTATGGGTGGTAGCATGGCTGCATGTGTTGTTCATATTGTAGTTATGCATGTAATATGTGTTGTGGTGCATAAAGAAAAGAAGTCATGAACACTTAAGCATACTAATTTGAACATTTTGTTCCACCCCATCATGACCTATCAAATTGAAGCTCTAAACTATTTTATTAAAAAGTATATAGGAACAAGTATTTGACACTTGATACTATATTTTCTCTAGGATTAGGGGATATACAAGTGTTGATTTTTAGTATTGTCTAACATTGAAAGTCAAGGTCTTCCAAAGAATGGGTAAGTTAACGATGCTGCAATGCCATTTTCAATCTCATACCACATAGTTAGTGTTAAATAAATATGAGCAGCTCCCTTCGGGTTTATCTTTTGTATTGTGTGTGCGCCGGCCTATGCATCGCCGAGTTTGCTCAGATTTTTTTTTATCAAAGTTTTGATCTGTTGCTTTGCGCATCTACTCTTCATAGCTTCGGGTATCGGCATTCCTTTCGGATCTTGGGAAACTCCGTTGTGCTTCCACGTGTCGCGGTTATAGGAAGCTTTTGTTTCTTGTTTCCTTGAGGCCTCGTTGGGCTGCGAAATGCTTCTCCGAAGCTTTCGTTTCTAAAAGGTGTTGGCGGGCCCCACATCTTGCTACATGACAACCGTTCGCAAATCTTTCAACGCGAGTAGCGAAATGCTGCCACACGTCTTTTACGCCCGGCTGATGGAGTGTTCCCTCCGCTATGATAAGGTTCTCAGCCCATTCGACACGTGTTGCATTTTCGCAAATCCTCGGCAGCGATGGGAGAAAGGTTCATGCGGGTAGCGAAAGGCTGCCACGTGCCTAACGGCTGATCTATTATGCGGGCGATAAGCCAGATGAACTAAATAATGCTATTGGTTGCTGCTTGTCATAATCATTCGCAACGATGGATGACACTTGTCTGATCGAGCCTGGCTGGGACCATCGCCATCATTACAGAGGATGCACCTGTGCCCGGGATGATTGGATGCTGTGTTCCGGTTCGATGCTGTTGTAACGACCTTGGGAATATTCTGATGGAGACATCATTGTAGAAGATTGGAAGATCTTTTCTGTTACTACTCTCTGAAGCGGTGGGAGGTATTCCTGCTATATATACTTTCTCTGTTAATAAGAAAGGGTCCATAACTGGAGAAAAACATGCTGGTTTTAGCAAAAAGACGCCAGACCTCTATTACTATTTTATTTAATTGCAAAACTCTCAGACTGTGCCAATTGTTCGGCCTTTCTATTTTTCATGCTTTTGATTAAACTGTGAACTGTGTTTTATATTGTGTTGACAATTCATTTGAATAACTTCTATATATGTTGGATGCAAGTTTTCTTACCTAGATCATGTCTAATGACTCTTCTTGGCAGTGACAATGTATGCAAATTATTTTATGTCAATAAATGAATTGTCTATGCTATAATTTTAAGTCTCTGATATTTTGGAATACAACAACACCATTCAGGCCCTTAAATCTATGATATATCGTGCCCATTATCAAATCTTGGCGCATCGCCTTAGGTTAGACTTTATTTTATTATATCTACTTCATTTTCCCTTTCAAACCCCATTATAGAAGAAGTTGGCTTCTCTAAAAATCTGGAGGTTACTTAGTTTAGCGCAAAAAGGTCCCCCTTAAACTGAGTTTCCCACAAGACTCTGTTACCTCGTCAAATTTTGACGTCAACAGTTTGTTCTTTTTCTGGCACACCCGGTGGGACCCGATCTTAATGAAATTGCATTGTAGAAGGGTGTATGAGCCATCGACCTGTAACTAGATCCCAAACTGTAGGTAACCTAAGTTTACTAGTACCTCTGCTAGGGACAGTCCAAGTCGCTAATCAGCTGGTAACCGTTCCATTCCCACCACCCTTTCCTCTCACCATGTTGCCAGCCGCTAACAGAAACTACGTAGCATGGGATGCCAGAAGTCCCCTGGTAGCCCCGGTAGCGCCTGCCGTCTGGGGCACTATCCTGATTTCGGCCATGAAAGCTATCCCCAAATTTGCCGGAGACAATTCAAAAACGCGAGCATAACATTTGTAGGATGTGGCAGATGTGTGTCTAGTACACGGTATTACAGCGCAGAATGTAGCCCTGAGGCTCCTCGCCGCGTCTTTCAAAGGCAAGGCTCTGGATTGGTACCGAACACTGACTCCTAATTCAATTCGCACCTGGGATGAGCTTGAAGATCGATTCTATGAAAGGTTCTCGAATGATGAATATCGTTCTTCATTGTATTATTAACTATCCGTCATAAAACGAGCCCCCCAGGAGGCTCTGACAGACTTCAATGCCCGATTTCACCCAAATTGGCAGAGGATCCCTATTACCATCCGCCCGACTCTCGAGTTGGCCTTTATATTTTATCTAAAGTCTATCAATTCTAACATTTCTGTGATGATCAAGTCTTTGGGAGGAGCTACTCTACCAAATGCTTATGGTACCGCTATCAAAGCTGAGAATCATTTGATAGATTGCGAAAAATTGCATCATCGACCTATTATGCTGATATTTCCTGAAATATCGATCTTCGCGCAAGAGGTCGCGTCAACTAGTGCGCCCGCAACTACCTAGTCAATGTACACATATGCGACCGCTTCTGAAAACGTGGCTTCTACATCAGGATCTTCCAAGGATGAAATAAGCAACCTCAAGGAGATGTTGCGAACCATGGAAAATGATATAACCACTCGTAAGTGGAACCAAGCAATACCTCCAAAGCCTGCGTATCAAAACTATCAAGGCGGGTGGTCCTCCTATCAGCAAAATCAATATCAGGGTGTGACTCGAAATAATCCACCAGCCCTGACGGCAAACCAAATGGTGTCGGTGCCTACTCCACTGACGAGTGCGTCGCCAAGCTCGAGTAGGGAATTAACCGCGGGATAGAACAATCTTATTGATGATATCAATCCATGGTGTTTCCCCTGTAGTGATGCGCATATGCCCCAGAATTGTCCGCGTGGCAACCTACAGCAGAAAGTGGCGGAGGAACATAGCCAAGGCACATCAACAGAAAATGAAAGTTATGTATATGCCTCACCAATGGAGAGTGCGGTCCTTAACGCGCAAATGCAAGGAATGTCTTTAGAAAAAGAATCAGATATTGCTCTTGATCATGCACTTTTCTCTTGGATGGAAGAAGAAACGGTGTTTGCTAATGACGCATTCATATCTAAAACACCGCAAGTGCAGTCTGACTATAACACCCGCTCAAAGAGGAGATTCATCGGTGAGCCAGTTGTTTCACATCTGGACAATCCGCAACTCAGAGGCGTGTCCGATCAAATTCCTAGTGCTTCAACCATCCCTTCACCTTCTTAACCATGGAAGGAAATTATTATAGCAAGAACCAAGGAGCAGAAATCTCCCACTTTGCCACCTTTTAATGTGGTAGAGCAATTGAAGAAATCATCCGCTAATGTGTCTCTATGAGACATTCTAGCTATCCCAGAACAAAATACGCTATTACAGAAGGCGCTTCAAGAAGAGATCAACCCAGCACCAACAAAGCCATCTGCCAGTGCAGAGGTTGTTTATCAAATACCACCAGCTAAGGTTCTTACAAACAAGGCAAAAGAATCCCCTGCCGAGGACAGAAGTAGGTTGAAACCTCAACCCTTCTTCTTGACTCTCATTGTAGGAAAGAAGCTATTGCATAACGCTATGATTGATTCTGACGCTAGTACAACGTTTATGCCTAAATAGATAGCGGAAGCTTTGGGACTCAGCTACGAACCTATGAAAAGAGGGGTGATGTAGCTTGATGGAAATAAAGTTGAGACCGTAGGTGTCATCAAAATGCTTCCTTTAACTCTATTTGCCTGCCCTAGTATCACAGTCCTGTAGGACACAGTGATCATAGATGTTCCTCCTATGTTTGGTCTCTATCTATCCCGAGAATTTACTTCAAAGGTGGGCGGATACCTGTCCTTAGATTGGTCACATCTGATACTTAGAACCAAGCACGACACAAAAATGAAGATAGAATCAGAGGCTCTACATTTTGAACATGTGGCGGATGAGGCCTTGATCAATTTTGAAGCTGCGCATACCTCTATCACCAAGTAAGAAATGTATTGCGTTGATTTGCTAGAAGAAGAGAAGGTGAGCAGAGATTGGAATGATAAAGAAGATGCTCTATTGAGTGAACACATAAACAATGATCATTTCGGCAATTATCATGCTACAGGATTGGACACGTATGTAATTTATGATGAAAACTAGGTACTTCCAAGGATCGCCAAAGAATCCGAAGGTAACCAGGAAAATGAGCTATGGACACTATACTTTGATGGAGCAAGAAGCAAAGTAGGTGCTGGAGCAGGGGTATATCTAATATCC
>VDFB02049046.1:0-13895 GCA_007258455.2 Sequoia sempervirens
TAAAATTGGACTTTTTTTTCCAAACTAATTTCGACCCAGTTCCTCATTTTCCTCCGCGAACAAAACACATGTCTTCGATTTTTCAAAATCGATTTTTGATTTTTACCCCGACACTTCCGGAGGCCATAACTTTTGACTCGGGTGTCCGTTTGAGCTGAAATTTGACAGGTGGTTGCGTTATGAGCTAACGAGTGGATTCCCAACAGTTTTGTAAAAATTGGTTGGACTCTGTTTTGACCCATTTTTGGGGCCTCAAAGTTTCATCTTGACCCCCAAAATCCCAATTTAGTGTTTTTTGAAAAATTATTTTTGCTCATAACTCAACATGCATATCTCGAATCTGGGATGTTAGTTGGCAATTCATCCTATCTCACCAATGGGTATTTCTTGGAAACAATTCGGACTCTCAAACATACGACCATGAAGTTTCCTAAAATGGCAATATTTGACAATTTTTGAAAATTGTCAAATTTGGAAAAATCTGCTTGTCAACACCTTACGTCCCTTAAAGCCCCGGAACTCGGTGTAGAATCAATTCAATCATATCCTTAAATCATTCTAGTCTTCGATCCAATCCTCATCTGAGCTTTAATCTTATCCCAATCTGAGCTTAGCCAAACCCCTAATCTGGGCTTTCATCCATCTGCAACAAAGTCTTAAGATCCCTCCCTCCATCTTCTTCAATTTTGTCCCATTCATCCATTCTAATCAATCTATTCACTCAGTTCATGTAACTATTCATCTGCTTCCAACTTTCATCTATCATCTCAAACATTCCTCAAACCTTCTTCTATCATTTCACACTCTCATTCCATAATCTTGACCAATCATTTACTCATTCTGAGTAATCTTCCACTTGTTCCAAACATCCGTCATCTATCCATTTGGTCACCTTTTTCTCATCCAGATCCTTATCCAATCCACCCAAACACTCCTTTTTCCTCCCCCATCCCTATCCTATATCTTTATCCAATCTTCCATCTTTATCCTCATCCCATCTCCTAATCCCTTGTCATTGGTATCTAGCTATAGGCTTTACCCCATGCAATCCAATGTCATACATCTTATCGTCATCACTTCTGCTTCTTTTGCACATCTTTTCTATCTCATCATTCATCATTTCACCATTCATCTATATGGCATGTCATTTGCCCACTTCATCTTTGATGATTTGGCTAACTATCCCATCCCTGAGCTTTCTATGGTCACTATCGTCCAACATCATTTATCTTATCACTTCATCATTCATATATCTTGTCCCATCGTGTCGGTCCAATCTTTTTATCCCCTTATCTAGGGTCATCTCATCCTCTTTCATCCATCATTTGTTGTCGGTCTTTAGTCGAACTACGTGGCCCCTGCGCTCTCACGTAGGCAAGATCGATCATTTGATCCGCCCCCGGGGTTCCATCATCAGTCTTTAACTCTTGTTCCTATTGTCGGTCCCGTCTTTACCATCCATCAAGGTCTCCATCTGGGTCAATCATCCACCTTTCACTGAACTACGAGGGCTCTGCGCTTTCACGTAGGAAAGGCTAATCTTTGATCGGCCCCTGAGCCCCTAGGTCTTTAGGTTTTGTCAGTCCCATGTCTTGTCTCCCTTGTGTCGTGTCATCAAGCTATGCCCTTATCTAGCCAGTTCTTCACAAATGAGATCCACTTGTATCATGAAATCCAATCAATTTTTGAACATCCTGCGTCATAACGATCTTTTAGTTTCGTGTCCATCATCTTTGGTCTCAACAGGATGCATCCTTCCTAACAGACCTCATCAATCCCATCCATCCCCTTGATCCTATGGTAAAGGACATTTGAAATTGATTGCGATATTTTGATGCTTTTGGATTTTGTTTATCATTTCAGCTCCCTATCATCACTTGTCAAGACTGGCCATAATCCATCATATTATGGTGTGTGTTTTGATTGGTCAAACATAGGGCATATCTTGATCTTTTTTTTATGCTCATTTTGTCTCTTGGTTGTCCCACGTAGTACCCACCAAGATCCCCGAGGTCTTGTGTTATGTTGGGGCATCCTTTTGTGTTTGTGGTTATCTCCATACCGGGTCCGACCAAGGTCTTTGTGACTTTGGGGTGTTGGGATAGCCTTGTTGTCTGTTGTGTTTGTTTTATGCATTAGACACTAATTCGCCTTGGTTCTTCATACCCTGGTGTCTTGTGTTTGATGCTATAGCAAAACCAGTGCTCCAAAGATGATAAATTGCATTTAGAATTGCATCTCATTCTCCATTCTATCGTCTTGCATATATCCCCCCATCCATTCATCATTCATCCTTCATCCTTATCTCTATCCAATCTCCATCCATTCCACTTAGCTTGAATCACCTAATCATATCCTTGGTCTTGTCCCCAGTCTCGTTACTATCCTTGACCCCCCATCATCATCATCATCCATTATTATCATTCCCTATCCCTTCGGTGTTGTTTTGGGATGTATCCTTCCCTCATCAACAACACTTTCATCATCATCATCGGGAGGTATTTTTCCCTATCCTTTAGTGGTGTTTTGGGATGTATCCTTCCCTATCCTCATGTTGTTTTGGTATCTTTAATTCCCTCATTGACAACCCTCCATCCATCATCAACCCATTTTGACTTGTACCTTGACTGGGGCAACATCACCTTTTGTCCTCAAATCCATTTGTGCTTCACCCATTTCCATATCACTTACTCTCTTCCCCATCACCTTGCATCATCTTCCTCATCTCCCCTTGCATCACATCATCTATTTCGAGAGCCCACCCGTGTTCTCTTGAACCCGCATGTCCTCTCGAGGGGGCATCATTCATCCCTAACTCTTCACACCCCCATCATCTTCCTTCCTAGTCACTTCTTTGAATGATTGGGGCATCTTTTCCAATCTAACCATCTTCTTCTAGGTTCTATGTTTTAATATTCTTTGAAATGATGTTATTTCGTAACACCATCTCAAAGAGGGGCAAAATGTAGACATCCAAATTTGGACACTTAATTTATCCAAATTTATCACCTTTCGTCTAAACATCCTCTTATCCGAATTAATTAAGTAATATTACTATTATTTAATCAATATCTTTAATTCTGCCAAATCTCTAAAGTATTTAATTGATTATTAAATACCTTAATTCTCCTTAATCCCTTCTTTTCATCAAATAAATTAAATAAATATTACATTTATTTAATTCTCACATGTCATTTTCATCTAATCCTAATCCATTTCCTAATCTCTTCATTAAGGATGTGCACATGCCTAATCCTTGATTAGGATATGTCACATCCTCCAACTTTGCAAGTTGGCTTTTAATCCTAATTAGCCCCTAATTATCCTCTAATTATAAATTAATTAAGCCTAATCATTCTCCAAGGAATTTTTAATTCCTTTTTATTTGTCCTAGATTCCCCTCCTTTATATGTGAATTTTTAATTCACATTCCATCCTTCCAAGGCTTCTAGAACCTTGGACTTGTCACAATCACCACATGTGACCAACCTTGGACTTGTCACAATCTTCACATGTGACCAAGTCCCACCTTTTGGAGCCCACCTTTTACCCTCTAGATTCTTCCAATCATTGTGAATTTAAAATTCACTTTTATTCACCCAAGATTCTTCCCATCTCCCAATGTACTTGCAAGGTACTTGTACTTCCTCCACCTCATGTACCCTCTTGACAACTCATCTCCACCTCATATCCTCTTGTCCATTTCACCCTCCACATGTCAAGATGTGAGGGCTTGTGGGTTCTCAACCCACCATAGTCCTTCATCTTGGCCTTGTTGGAGCAATCTTGACCCTTGAATTCTCTAGAGAATTCAAATTCTCCTATAAATACCCCCTCCTCAAGGGAATTTCCACAACACTTCATTTTTGAGCACCCACATGCTGCCCATTTTCCTTCTCAAACACTTTTGATTTTCATAACCTTATGCTGCCATTTTGCCTTCACAACACTTTGCACTCTCACAACTACATGCTGTCCAAGTCATTTTAGATCATTCAACCATCTTTTGTCCATCATTTTGCATATTGAAGCTTGCATTTTAATCACTCAATCTATCATCTAAGGAGCACACAACCCATCCAAGCAAGGGCCAATCAAAGAAGTTTCAACAACAAGGGAGGTAAAAGTGTTTTGTGTTTCATTTTATTTGCATTCCTTTCGCTGTAACTCTCTTTGGCTAATCTTGAGGTGTCCTTGGTGTTTTGTCTTTCATGTTTCTTTAGTTAGATTCACACATTTAGAGTAGCATAAAATAAGGTATACAGAGGGCATTTTGTAATCTTTCCCCATTGCATCCATAGTTGAATAGAAACTAGAAGAAAACACTTGATAAGGGCCCTTTAACTTAGACAGAATCAAGAAGATACATTCATCACTAGATACATCATGTCCACATCCTTTCAACTGTGACAAAATCATCTTGAATTGAGCAAGGAAATCCTGCATTGAAGGAAATGCATCTGGAGAGAGGGATTGTAGTTCTGCTTGAAGTTGCAAGGTTCTGAAATGATTTATTTTACCATACAATTCTTCAAGTTTGTCCCAAACATTCTTAGGTGTTTTGCACTCCAAAATATGAAACAACAGATTATCAGATACATGTAAGCTAATGAGTGCTTTTGCTTCATCCATTTTACATCTATGGACAAACTTTTCATAATCCCTTGTAAATTCAGGTTGTTCTGCATCTAACATTGGCCATAGACCCTTAGATTGTAACAATTGAGTCATTTTTAGCTTCCATGTATGATAATTATGTGGAGTGAGTGGTTCAATTTGCCTTAGATCCGCCATGAACACCAAAAGAAAAGGACAATGTGGCACTTAAATTGTGCCTTTCACCCCCCCAGAATGTATTAAAAACTGATTTTGCAACCCCCCCAGCAAATTACAATGAACAAATATTGCAATTTTTACAAGTGACAAGCTCAAATCAACCGTTTATAACACACGGTGATTTTTACAATTTTTCAGAATAAGGAGCTTGCAAAGCTGAAAACAGAGGTTACAAACAGATTCCTTGCAATTTTTTGATCAATTTCAAAAAAAAGTTTGCCAAATTTTGACTTCGTTGGCAAAAGTTACATCAAGAACAAGCAATAAATGCACTTGTACCTTCAAGCTGAAAAAACTGGAAAAAAATGGAAAAATCTAGAAAAATCACCTGCACCACTACGGTTCATCGAACTGCCTTTCTCTCGACGGTGATATCTTGTTTGTAAAACCACTCCGTGGTGAAAAGTTATGCAATGAAAGCCCATTTTAGGCACCTCGTATAGCTAACCTGTGGGAGCGAAAATTTGAAATTTCTGGTCAAGCGCCGGCGGACTCCAGACGCGACTTCGAGTCGGGTGATCGCAAAAAATTAGGGTTGTTTGGTTGGCGCATGGGTTCCCCAGACCGCGTACTGGTTCGCGGCGGTCGGCGGTGAGCTGGCTAGCTGGCTAAGCCTAAGTGGCTAATCGGTATCGGTATTACCGGGCTATTGTTTCCATGGATACCGGGCGGATCGGACATCAACTACAGACTTTATCAAGTCTCCAAGGGTCGTTAATAACAACTGACAGCTGAAAAGCTTTAAAAATATTTTTATTTTTTTTGAATTTTTAATAAAAAAATAAACGCCGAAATTAAAATAAATTTCTTTTTTTTTGAAAAAAATTTCACAACACGGTACTGCCAAGAAGCCTGCATCACGCTTCCGGCTAAATTTTTTTTTGCCCCAAAGACAACTTTTGCCGAATATAGGCAAATTATATATCAAAAAAATTAGAAACGGCCACCCGGACGCAATGGCAGACTTAATTTTGGCTCAAAGTGCTCCTGTAAAAAGTTGTTCACCAGATCTGAGCTCGAAACCCTTCTTTGCCAAAGCTGCAAATGGTGACGAAATTAAGTGAAACAAAAGCCAGATCTGACTTTTTCGAGCCTCCTGGATGCAATGGGACAGCCTAAAATACTGCCACTATAGCCAAAAGTGCTGCAATCACCAGATCTCACCAAAATGCAAGCATGCAATATAGGATACAAGAACTCAAAAAATGACAATAGAAATTGATGGAAACTCTCTAATAAAGAAATGGAAGGGGCTTGCCAGATTCAAAGCTCTGATACCATGTTGGAGTTAACAACCCAAGATCTTCAATCTGCAATGCCAAAGAACCTCCACAAGAGATAGAGAGAAGCAACAATGGAAGATGTTATTCCACCAAACAAGGATTGCAATATAATACAATATGATCAATGCAATACTATACAATGCTATATGCCATCTATTTACAAATATGCTAGAGATGCCTTGCTTATAAAGGCAAGGATAAGAGATAGGATAAGACAATATCATGACAAGTGTCTTAATCCTATCACATGAGACAACTAACTCATAACTACCTAGGAAAGTGGAAATTCTAGATAAGACAACTAATACTTATCTAGATATGACAACTAATATCCTAAGTAAACTTAACATGTGAATTAAGTCCCCTAAGTCCCTAGTAAAGGAATAAACTAGGTACAAGACTTATTCACACCAACATTAAATACTTGTCCACGATTGTACTTTTCTTTACCACTATCATCTAACTTGGGTCGATATTGTTCCAGAGAAAAAGTCTATTATTGTTCTAAAAGGATCCACTATTGTTTTGTTTTTAATTTTGTTTCAATCTACCAAGGTTATTTGATTTTATTTATTTTCCTAACCCTAATGATTGATTGTTGTGTTTGGGAGGTTTTCTAACATTGTTGGTGCAACCCTTGCAAGATTATGGCATGTTTTTCATGAGAACAACTAACACTCTGATTGCAGAGTTGGTGAACGATCCAAGGCCATTTCAGTTTTAAAGATCTTAGTTAAAACACATTTCTCTTTGATGCTCATAAAACTAAACAATACAAATTTTATATTTAGTTTGGTGCTCATAAAATTGAACAAGGCAAATCTCATATTTCGTTTGGTGCTTATAAAATTGAACAAGGAAAATCTTACATTTTGTTTGGTGCTCCTAAAATTGAACAAGAAAATCTCACACTTTGTTTTAAGTGCTACTAAAATCATTTTTTTTTTCATTTTGGTGTTGTTAAAATGAATACAATTTCATTTATTGATGCTATTAAGATGAACAACACAACTAGAAATATTCAATTTAGTGTTATAAATTTGAACAAATTATTTTTGATTTGCATATTGATATATCTTGCTTGAAGTCTAAAACATTTTGAATTTGGTGTACTTAAAAATCAAATTGGTATCTTTACACACTTGAAATTTTGGGCTTAAAAAGAAACTGCTATGAATTGTATACCATGTTCACTGTGCTAGGAAAACCAAGTGTGTATCCTCTTCCCTCATGTCTTTTGACAATCATGGGTGATGAAAAGAACTTTGGGTTTCACAATCATTTCTTTTTATCATTGCCTTTAGATCAAGCTTGCCTAAGAGACACATCCCAAAAGGAGAACTCGAAGGTGACCTAAAGCGAAATTTCCCTCAAGCCACTATATAAATGATTTCGGTGAAAGCCAAGAATTAACTGGTGTTAGCTTTGGTCATGTGGTGTCATTCAAAACAGGGAGGTATCTTTATGTATAAGTGCCCCTAGTAGGAGTGGTTAAAGTCTTAAGTGGCTTATTGTGTGCTCATTGGGTATCAATCCCTTCAGTAGTGACTAAGAGTATTAAAGTAGTTTTACCCACCTTTTGATTAAGATATTATACTTGGTAACATGGTTCAATGCTAGAGATGTGCATCGTACTCTGAAGAAATTTTATCACCATATTAACTCTCTTGAGTTGAGACAGAAATCCCCAACTTAGTATAAGCTACTTGTAGCTTGCTACTTATAGCTTTCTAAGGAGAGGGTGATAGGGTCATCCTTCCATTCCAAGAGGCTCCTATCTGTCCACTCTCGAAATACTTAAGTGTATACATCCTAAAAGGGTGTCCCTACCTTATTTCGAAGGAGCTTCCAAGTTTTGGGCATAAAAGTGTTGCCATTGGCCAATTTGACCTTAGGTATAAAATGCTTGATATGTTTTCGATGTTGTTACCAGTTTAAACATGGGTTGATTTTGGCCCCTTTATCATCAAAACATTACGGTCAGTTTTATACACTTTGATTGATGTTCTTTATCACTTGCCAAATCTCAGACAATATTCTCAATACAATCAAATCAACCAAACATTTCAAAATTACAAACTTGTCCAACAACTGTTGTTAAACAAAACTAGAAAATTTGGAAACAGGGCCGCTATTGACATTCCTGCCACTTCTATCCTAAACTTTTATGGTAATGTACTTAATTTTGACAGTTTTTGTCCTAATATTTTACCACTACTATCATAAAAATTGTCACTTTTGTCAAAACAACCGCTATTGTGCTCACTGGTTCACCAATCAAAAAAAATGAAACAAGACCATTCTTGAAAAATCTACCACATTCATCCTAAAAAATCAACTGCTACTGTTCTAGAAACTGCCACTTTTGTCAAAATTGTTGTTATTTTCTTGTCTATTTACCGGTCACAAGTTGAAATAGAGACTGCTATTGCTCAAATTTTGACTGTTGTTGTCCTAAATTTTAACCACTGTTGTCCTAAAGATTGTCGTTATTGTCATGTTTTCTAGTGCAAATCAGAATTTATCCCAAACTAGTTAATATTCATCCTTTGAAACAATAAACAATCAGATCTACACCAAGTCATCTTAGCATCTTTCCATATCCATTTGCAAACCAAAACATGAACCTATTTTAAAGACATGAATCAAACACAACAACTTGGATTATCCTCTTGCTCTCAATTTCTAAGATATTTACCATCAACCTTTGCTTACAACCTCAAGGCTAGTTCAAGTAATATTATCAACATATCCTCTAGAAAAATAGAGCAAAATATCGGTCCAAGTCCTGTACACTTTTGTGTCCCAAAATTAGTGTCATCTCAAAACATCCACCAAAATCACTCATACTTTAGAGTCTTGAGCATCAAACACTGGTGCAGGGGCACTAAATGCTTTTCTTGCAAGGTTCAACAATTTTGGTCTTTGTTAGGATTTAGGTGTGTTTGAGTCATTTTTCATTAAATGAGGTCATTATAGACCATTTCTTAATGTAATGGACATATGGGGGTCAGTTTAGAGTTTATTGTGCAAAATTTGCAAAACTTGTCAAAAATGTTGTCATAAAAAGATGTAAAAATGCAAAATGAGGAAGATCAATAGTCAAGCAACTTAAAAGACAGTTTTGTTGGTTGAGTTAGTTTTTTTTAGGAGGGAAAAGCTTAAATAATCCTCTGGAATTCAAGGCAAGGTTATTGTTGAAATTTTTGGTGAAGAAATCAATTAAAAAGCTCTCAAATTCTGTGTTTTTCCAAAAACTTTGTTGCTCTCTTGATCTATACAGTTCCATACAAGAGTATTATGTTCTGAAAGTTTTTTAAATTGGTAGATACATGTGTTAGCTTCAATTTGGCTTTGGTGTGAAGTTCTTTCATTGTGTTTCAAGGATTTTATTGTCAAATAACTATAAGCGGGTCTGTTTAGTCAAATTTTAAGGTTTTGAAGACATAAAATATGACTATGGCCCATTCCACTGACTATAACTCTTGTAACTGAGTGGAATGGGCCCAATAAGGTAGGATTAGATGATTTAATTGGTTTTTGTGAGCAGGGGAGGCCATTTGAGGGTTTGGGCATGATGCCCTAGTTGTCAAAATTGTGTATTTTGAGTGAAAGTTGATGGTTAAGGGTTGGTAAATGTTGTAAACTCTTGAGGCAGCATATTTTAATGATTGATTAAGCATTTTCAGGCCATTTGAAGCATGTTTGATGCATTGTTAAAGTTCAAAGGCGTTGGGAAGTGGGATTTTCAATAAACCCCCTTTAAACTTGTCAAAAGTGAGGGTTTTGTGTTTTGGGGTGTTGGTGAGAATTTCTTTGGAGGATAATTGTTGATTTAGTGCTTATGTAACCTGGTTATGACTTTCCAATAGTGTTTCGTGACTAGAAGGAACATTGAGGAGTAGATTCTTTGTAAATGTGGCGTAATTGGCTTATTGGGACAACGTAGAAGCCCTAAATTGAAAGTGTTGGTCCAAAGCGACCTATTGAGTTTTTGAGATATGTTGTTGAAGGACTTAATGGGTATCAAGAATGCCATTTTTCTTGAGTTTTTGTAAAAAAAATTGCAATATATGCACAAGAAACTAGGTCTGCAGACCTATAAGGGAATTTGATTGAATTTGTGAAGAGTTGGAGAGATAGGTTTAAAAGGGTTGCAAAGTTGTTTCAAAAGGCTTGAATTGTGATTAGTGATTAATTTCCTCCTCACTCTACTTAAAACACTCAATCCATAGCAAACCATCAATAAACCATTACCAAAAGGTCTTCACACATTATCCCCATACTTCATTTTAAAACAAAAAAATCCCAAAAATAAAACACCATCCCATTTTGTAGTTAGTGTTCACAAAATTTACCTAGGCCTTGAGCTTGTTTATGCCAACAATGAGATCTCAACACAGGAAAAAGATGGAAGCCAACAAGATTAGTTCTAGTGCACCCAAGACAAATACCACTAATGAGGAGCCTTGATGATGGGGTTATAATCTAAATGATCTTACAACTCCTCAAAGAGAACCCACATTCAAAGCTACACAAAATCAACCACCTAGTCATGAGGAAGTACTCCTTAGACACCAAAACATGATTGGTAGTCAAAATAAACTTCCAAATCCCAAGGACATGATCATAGAAGAATATGACAGTGATGAGTAACTTACTAAGGAAAGACTCTTAGACCACTCCCAAAATCCTAAGATGCAAAAACTTATGGACAAAATGCTTGGGATAAATGCAAACTAGTATTTCCTTACACTAGCACAAAGTGGTGCTAAACTACCCATAGACTTCAACATAGACATTCTTAAGGATCCTAACTTCATTCCATTAAGAGATCAAATGGTGGTTAGAAAAATATCAAAACCAACAGTGGATCCCAACGTACCACCTTTGTTCTCACAAAATAATGATCAATCTAAAATGCAACCTATGGATAACCCATTGTTTAGGCAACCATCACAAATTGAGCAAGCAATGGTATCTCAACAATATCAAGGAAATACCACTCAAAACATACCACAACAAAATCCCCAACAACAAGGCATACCCCAAAAGAACTGCCATGGTACCCTTCAAAATCCACAACAACAAGGCATACCCTAAACGAACTATCAAGGTACCCTTCAAAAAAATCCACAACAACAAGGCATACCCCAAACGAACTATCACAGTACCCTTCAAAAAAATCCACAACAACAAGGCATACCCCAAATGAACTATCAAGGTACCCTTCAACAAAATCCACAACAACAATGCGTACCCCAAACAAACTATCAAGGAACCTTTCAACAAAATGCACAACAACAAGGCATACCCCAAATGAACTATCAAGGTACACCCTTCAAAAAAATACACAACAACAAGGTGTACCCCAAATGAACTACCAAGGTACCCTTCAAAATCCACAACAACAAGGCGTACCCCAAAAAACCTACCAAGATACCCTTCAAAATCCATAACAACATAATGTACCCCAAATGAACTACCAAGGTACACAACATCAAGGTATACCCCCAACACATAATCAAGGTATTCCTCAACAACAACAACAAGGCATATCACAAACACACTACCGAGGTACTCAAAAAAATTCACAACACCAAGGGATACCACAAACAAATTACCAAGGTACACCTCAAACACAACATCATGGTATTCCACAAACCCAAATTCCAACTCCTATTCCACAACAGCAAGGTATACCTCAAACACAATATCACGGTATCCCTCAAAATCAATATCAAGTAGTTCAATACAATCAATACCATGGAACACCTAGAAATCAATATCAAGGTGTGCCACCAACTCAATGTACCTACAACACGCAATGAGGACCTAATATTCCATACACACAACATGGTCATCAAGGTCCTATACCTACACAATATCATGTTTATGGCCCAAAAAAATTCATAGGACAACAAGGCTACAACGCACAAAATCCTCAAGCAAGTACACCAATTGATGACATAAATATGCAACTATAAACCCTCAATCAGAAAATATTGGACATCCAAATTGGAAATCCAAAGAAGAGCTATGCCCTACAAGATATTTGTCCATATCCTTTTGATCAAAACTTATCTATGGTACCTTTCCCCAAAGGCTTTGAAATACCAAATTTTGACAAGTATAGGGGAAGAGGGGATCCAATAGAGCACGTGTGTGAATTTTCAGTATCTTGCATGGATCTACAACGAAATGATACCTATCTAATGAGGCTTTTCCCACGAAGTCTCGGTGTGGCCACTATAAACTAGTATCAGAACATTTGATGAGTTGTCAAAAAAAATTGTCAACTATTTCTCGTACAACATAGAACAAGATATAGCAATCATTGATCTCTACAAAATAAAAGAAAGTCAAGGCGAATCATTTGCTTTGTACCTACAGAGATGGAGACACAAAGAAATCATAATTAATCCACTAAGCATTAGTCCTAATAAGATATTCAATGAAAATTAAACTGAAGAAGCCATTAAAACTAACATTCTAAACCATGAAAGCTTGGAAAACATCTATTCTAAGCCATTGAAATTTATCCTATTGGGGGAGCGGTGTCACATTGATGTGGAATGACGACCCTTTCCCAATCCCTTGAATAATATGAGCCTTTCCAATCGATTTTATTGATTAAAATTGATTGAAGCTAATGAAAAAGATGAATGATAGCATGATTAAAGCTAGATTAATATGATAAAAGCTAGGATGATCGATGTGAGTGTATACAAATCTATTCTAAATTTATGCAAGATTTAAATATGAAAACCCTAGATTTGAAAATATGCTAAATGAGTGCAACTAAGTTACCATGGAAGCCATTAATGGATGCTAAGCCAATTAAAATTAACCTAAAATGCTTTTAAACACAAAACATGGATGAAAATGAGAGTGATTTTTAATAGCATAAGTTTTCTTTGAAAAAGTAGATCCCTATTCAATTGATGCAAGGTCTATTTATAGAATAGGCAAAAAGAAACCGATGGCCAAGATCAAAAGAATCAATCAATGGTCAGGATGAAAGGAAGATGGAGGCATGGATTATGGATTCTCATCAAGGGTTGAGAATGCAAGTTGATATTTAATCAACAGTTCATAATCATGCAAAGAAGCACACTTTCAAAGCTTACTCAAGAATCTTGTTGAAATTTTGTTATAAGGAAGAATATTCCCTTTTTCAAATGAGTGAAGAGGGAGAATATTCTCATGGGTGATAAAAATTAGCATTTAGTTAATTAAAACCAAATTTAAATGTGCAAAGGGAAAGGAATATTTTATGAGAATATTCCTTTTGGAGGAATGTGCAAAGGAGGAATATTCCCTTGCAAGTGGGAGAATTAGATTTAATTAGTAATTTGAAAATTAAATAAAGTTTCAATTATGCTAAATTAGGGAAATTATATGATATTCATTAAATAAATGATTTAATGAAAAAAGGGGGAAGTGATATGATATTTAATTAAATAACTTAGGGTTCTTTAATTAAATAAGAGGACTTAGGGATTAAATTAAATAATTTGATTTATCCAATTTAATAGGACGAAAGGTTAGCATGAAAGGGGGTGATATAACCCAATTAGGTCAGTTAGATTAATAGGTGAAAATGATGCATTTAATTAAATAACTAGGTTAATTTAATCAAATAATTGAAAAGAGGATGGGTTTCATGATAAAGCAATGTTAATATATCAAATTTGAGTGCATGATATCATTTAGGACATTTTAAAGTGTCTACAAGCCCATTCCAAAAAAACAACTTGTAGACATCTTTATCTC
>VDFB02049047.1:0-43629 GCA_007258455.2 Sequoia sempervirens
GGACCAATCAAAGAATAGAATATTCACAACTTAAGGGATGCAGTGTGTCGCATCAAGCCATTAAGAGGAATGAAATATGCTAAGATAGATCATGCTCTTGAAGGACATCACACCCAATGTCATCCACAAAGCAGAAAATGCATAGCATGAAATAAGAACACTACACCATGAACCATGAAAAAGAAAAGTGCAAAAGAATAATGCCAATGTATGCCCCCAATTTAAAGGAATTGCTAAACACCATGTTGTGAGCAATTACTTTAAAGTAGAAAATGATAAATGCTAACAATAAAGAAGACATGAGAGCTAACTTGGAAATCCCTATGTGAAGTTATATGTTTCCAAGTAAAGCTACATCATGAAAAAAAACAAGGGGTTGCCCTCAAAATTAAAATCCGAACACATAAGGGATCTATGGATTTGGGGTCAGTATGTTCTTGTTACAATGTTTTTAGAGAGCTCAAAACTGTCATCATTCCCCAAATACTCATAGAACTAGAAGAATTCCACAAAGAGAGTGAGAACAAAGAAAAATCCTTTCGAGTCAACATGGAAGAGACATGAATGTATCGATGCCTTGCGTCATCTCCAAAAGGAAAACACAAGAAAAATGAAAAAGATACCAAAATGAAACAACTGAGAATGGGGGATAGGTTCTTTCGTATGCTTTAGGACATAGAGAAAAACCCACTTTCCAATTATTTCATTGAAGGATAACCCTAGAGATCTCAATGCAAAAGAGAAAGAGATCTTGCAATAGGGTTTTCCTAGGGGCTGATTGTAAACTAATGAGGGGTTCACCACCAAGCTAGTGCTTGGAAAGACAAATGCAATGCAAAATGTAATGCTTAACCCTAATATGATGCAATATTTCGCTAAATGACCTAAAAATACATGTAAAACAAAAGAAAAAGTTGCAAGATAAAATGTGTGCACCTAGAAATCTGAAGATGACTAGATGAGGCTTTGAAATGCTGAAAAAAGTGACTTTAATGTTGACTGGGACTCATATACTAGGTTGTGCGAATTAGTCACAGATCTAGGTTTCTATGTAGAAGCAGAATCTGGCAAAAGGGTTTCTGAAACTGCAAAAACCTAAAAAATGACCTAAACTGGGACTCATACGCCAAAACTGGCGTATCAGTCTAGTTAGGGTTTTCTAAAGCTTCAAAGTATGAATCTAGCCTTCAAGGTCTACTCTGTGCTTCCCAATTGATTTTTGGATCCGAAACTTTGATTTGCAACCTGTAGAAGTCCTTCAAGTATCTCCAATGCAAGGTGACAACTTTTACAACTTTCTCCAAACTTGCTCTTCAATGTGTCAATCTAAGCCTAAAAATCACACACTAAAGAGAGGGAAAACTATTGTTTTGTTAGTGGAAAGGGGTTTGACTTGGTCAAACCCTGTTTTGGTATTCAAACCTTGAAATGAAATGAAATAAGAATGGAGAATGATGAATGAACAAAATAAGATGTTGCAACTCACCGACCCTAGCAATAAGAGGCTGCAAACATGTATGAAGTGGCTCCAATGAATGTAGAACTTGACTCTTGCTTGAATAGGATAGATCTTGGATGGAATGCTAGCTTGAATCATAAAACCCTACATCACAATTGTTAGCTCCAAAACAAACATGATGCATGAAGACTTTGACATGATGCTTGATGCTTGAAGAATGCTCTAAAAATGCTTGATAATCTGCTCTTTAATTCTGTTGTAAACACTTGAATGCTCTTGTGAACTCAAACTTGCTATTATGAATGCTCTCACAAAATTCATAGGTGAAAATGAGTGAAAGAACCTTGTATTTATACTTAATTTTGTAAAAATTCCTGAAATTACAAGACTACAAGCCGACATCAAATCTAGAAGAATAAAATCCTGCAAAAAATTTGAATTAATTTTAATTTTGGGCCACTCGAAACTCACATGCCCAAGGTGGTGTATGAGTTCCATTAGGCATAATTTATGGGACCAATTTCAAAAATGCTTAGAAAGGTGTAAAACCAGGATTGGGAACCAAAAACCTAGGTGGGACTCATACGCCCAAGGTGGTGTATGAGTCCCAGATCACTAAATCTAGGCCACACAACCTAGAAACACCTGAATTATGATTGAATATTGATTTGTGTTAGGATTATCCTCAGAAAGATGCATTAATTAAGGCTTGTGGATGCAAAATAGGGCCAATTAAAGCACAAAGAAGCCTAATTATTTATGAGAACCCTAGAAAAGTGTGAAAGTGTGTTACAACACTTTACAACACTCTAAATAAGGCATGATTAAGGTTAAAAAGAGATTTATTAGGTTCAGTTAATTAATAAAACCTTAAAAAAGTGTGAAAGTGTGTTACAACACTTCACAACACTTTAGCAAGGTACCATTTAAGTTCATTAGTTCACAAGGGCCCAAGGCATAAAGTGAATGTGTCCAACACATTACAACACTAAATCAAGGCAACATTAAGCTCAATTAACAAGGAGGGCCCAAACAGGCAAGGAAAAGTAAAAGGGATTCTTTTTCCATTGCCACAATAATTAACACTAAAGCCTATACCCTCAATGCACAACAATATACTCTCAACCATCAACCCTAAACCATCAACTCTAAATTATTCATAGAAATGTGAGTGTATTAGAGAGAGACAGATGCAGGAGTGAGAGAGAGGGAGGGAGAGAAAAAGAGAGGGAGGGAAAGAAATACAAAGAAAGATATAAAGATGATTTGTTACAAACCGTTGTGTTACTACTTATTTACTTTTACCTTAGAGTTGGGTGAAAAATGATTTAAATGAGTGTATTTATGCTTTATGTGTTTTGGAAATATGATGATTAAATATTTGATTCAATTTGATGTTATATAATGAATCTGTTTGTTAAATATATGATGCAAATGAATGTATTGTTTTTGGATGACTACTATTGCAATATATTAAGTTGGATGCAAGGATAGAATCAAGCCTTTGGAAGAGAGGGGAAGTATCACTCAGGAGAAGAACTTGGTTTGGTAACCTTTAATAAGACCTAAGCTAAGCTTTCACATACACACTTCTAGATTGGCTGAGTCGAGATAATAGCTTAGGAAATATTAAGTTACCTTTAGTTTTTCTTGAGATTTTATTTGTGAACCTTTTTGACTTGGGGGTTAAAAGTGTTGAGTCTCTTTGCGATGTGTGAGTTCTTCTTTATGTGTTTATATTTAATCGATGGGACATATACATAAAATGTATATATATGTATGTGTCAACGATAAACTCATACACATGAGTACATACGTGCATGAGTTCACTTAAATAGATGTATCTATGCATTCTCATGGATAGATTACCCATATGCATGGGAATATTGATCAGACAAAGGTGACATATATATACATATATATGCACACTTCATGTATATATGTCAACCGATAAGACCGTGAATATATGTGTTTAAATATATACACTACTTTATAGATTGTAAAACCTTTTTTAATGATGGATCAAGAAATATGATTGAAAATATTTTGAAATGTCGATTGAAAATTATACAGTTAAAATAAAAACTATTAAACTTTATTTTATAGGTTGTTACATTATGAATTGTGAAAGCTCTTCTAGATAATGGATTAAGAAATATGATTAGAAACGTTTTGAAATATCGATTAAAAATATATATAGAAGGAGGTATTTCCACAACGTGTCAAATTATGATATTGCTATCAGGATTCAACTGTGTGGTTTTCAATTCAAACTCATTGATCCATGTTTCATGAGTAGTGGTTCACATATTTTCATTTCATGAGTATGATCTAGAAGCAATGAGTGTTGAGTGGATCATTCATACTCATGAGAGATGGGTTCATATGAACCACTACTCATGAAACATGGGTCAATGAATTCGACTTGCAAATAAGATAGTTGAATTGTGATAACAATATCATAATGAAAAATATATATAATTAAAATCAAACTATTATATATACTACTTCACAAACTGAAAAAGTTAAGAATATAAAGTAAATCATATTAAAAATTGATTGGAAATTAAAAAAATAGTGGAATGTTATTATTGTTGTTTACTACTTGGAGCTGTGTAGAGATTCAAGGTGGGTTCTACATGAAGAATATAAACTTGGTGTAGATCAGGTTGGTGAAGAATGACATTGTCCAACACCCATTTCAATGCAAAACTTCTCTCATCACTTTCATCAATAGAAACCAAAATATTTCTCACATTTTTCTACTCTTGTGTTGTAGGTGGTGGTGTTGTCTCTTGTTGCTCGACCATGTCATACCTATTTCTATCTTCCACCATTTTACAATCTCAAAATCTTTTATAATTTTCAAAGGGTAGTTGGTTGGAAATGTGGAAAAATGACATCAATTATCTAGTTTATGACGTGGTCAATTGAGATAGATCATAATTTGCATTGAGATGAGGAGGTTTTGGAATTTGTTTGGATTTGCATTAAGGACGGTTTTTAAAAGTCATAATTACATTGAGATAAGTTCTTGATACTTGTCTAAAGCATATCAAACTAGGTGGAAACGATGAAAATGACAACCAATTATGTGGCAATTGTATGAATTTATTTTACCTTTGTTTGGTATGGGGATTTTAAATATATATATATATATATGTATATTAACATATTAACATACATGTGTATGTATTGATGAAAAGGAAATGTCCATATTAGTATATTAATATATATAGATACATATATATATATGTATATATGTACGCATACATCAATATGCGGAATATGGGAATATGTGTATGTGTATTCACACATCAAATAATGCATTTTATAAACTTATAAGTTGAGATATATATAAATATCTACATATATATATATTACTTTATATATATATATATATATAAACAAATATATATATTATATTATATATATGTGTTAATGATTTCAATAGCACTGAAATGATATTATGCACATACCATATTAAATACAACATATATAGTATGTATAATATGCAAATATACATATAGTATATGGTGTAAAATAAAAGGGAATAACACTTAAGTTAGAGGCAGCACATAAACATAAACAATGTTTAAATTATTTTTTGATTAATATGAAACATAGGTAGCATTGGAATACAGTGTAGGAAATCAAAGCAAACCAATGTGTGAGTTATATCTGCCAAGACTAAGTCAAACTTGAAGGCAAAGTGGATATGTAATGTATAGGAAATTTTGACCTAGTCTTTTCCAAACAACAACCAAAGGAATAGGGCATGTAATGCATAATGTGGTGCCAACTTATGAATAGTGTGAACCAAATAAAAGTCTAAACTGTAATATGAATTCCAGCTTATGAAGCAAATTGAAAAATGAGAGATGGTCAAATGAGAAGCTGGCCAAAGTGAGTCGACCTATAGGAGACATTAACCTTGCATTTTTGATTGTTATTCTTGTTGTCCATTTGAATAAGCGACTCATTCTTCATAGTGAAATCTAGCTAAGCATGTGTTTATTGTGCAATGATTTTAGTTGCCACCTTTTCTTCTTCTTGCTAAGTTGAACCTTTTGGATTGAGAAGTGTCATATTTGATAGCTTGTTTCTAGCTTGTAGTTTCTCATATTTTCATGTATAAATAAAGGTGCTTTCTCCCTCAATGGGGACACATTATGCACTCTTGATGCTTAATTTATGAGTTGTTATTTTTATTTTCTAAGTTGAGAGTTGTGAGAGGCTTTTGAGAGTTTGTGAGAGGTTTTGAGAGTAATTTTTTGGTGAGTGGAAGAGAGTTAGTTGGGGAATTGCTTGCTGATTTTGGAAAGGTTGAGCTAGGAATCTAGTTTAACAATTGGAGCTTTGCATAAACAGGCATGCTGATTTTCACTCTTTTATACTTTATATGTTTTTGAAAAGATTGTGTGACATTGTTTACCTTGTTTAGGAAATGTGTTTAATTACTTATTAGGGAAAGGTTATTCTCTTCTTTATGTGAAAGTGAAAGACTTTTGATAGTCTATGGAACTTTATTATTTGAGTGTATGTATATATTCCATATCTTGGAATGGGTGTTTATAACTTAGCATTGTGTACTATAATAAAGATAGAGCTTATATAGAGGTTGTTTATTTAAGTTGGGTTATATTATAACTACTTTGGTTTACTTAGTAGTTCGTGTCTTAGTAAACATACAAGTTATAGATTATTCTTGGGGTTAAGGTTACTCCATGGCATAAGGGGATAGCCTATGCATTGGTTATGAATGGTCAATACAAATCGAGCTAGGAAGGTGGGTAAAGTATATGATTTCCATTCTAAATTTTGGGTGATGAATACTTTGGAAAAAGTAGTGTAAGTTGCCAATGTTTGTACATTATTAGTTCACTGTGATCTAGTTTCACATACTAGGCAGGGATTGTCATATGTGTAGGTTGTAGCTGTTAGATTAGCCAAGATCTGATTGCAAACCAAAATATTCCTTCCATAGAAGAAGAAAACGAAAAAGCAGAGATTGCATAAAAACATGCAATTTGATATATTCGAAAAGACCAATTAATTACAAGAGATTATTTGCTTTATAAAAGCAAAGATGAGAATACCTAATCTTATCTTGAGCAACAAGATAGCTCGAAAGATAAAGATAAGATCCTAAAACCTAGGAAATAAATATGCCTAAGTAAACTTATGCAAAGTGTAATTAATAATTAATTACACCAACATTTTTTTTTTCTCGAAATCTGTGCCTCGGGAACAGTGCCTGGGGGCCGTACGGCCCTAGGGGAAAAAAAATTTGCTTCTCCGGTCGACAGTGTCCAAATCGGACATGCTTTATATGAAAATGGGGGTTTTTGGGCGCTGCGAATCCAACGGTGAGGTCCGTTTGGGCCCAAAGTGCTCCAAAAATCAGGCGACCCCCAGATCTAACAGATAAATCATCGATCTTACAACCCTCGCAGATTTGGCAATTGGTGATGAAAATGAATAAAACGAAAGCCATTTCTGACCTTTTCCAGCGCTCTGAAACCAACGGAAAATCCCGATCTGATCCAAGATGCTGCATAAATGTACTCAAAGATTGAAACCCTCGAGGGACTCCGAATGAGCTCTGCAACGAAATCCTCCAAAAATGCTGAGAAGGGGTTGCGAATCGAGGCTCTGATACCATGTTAGAATAGCCAAGATCTGATTTGCAAACCTAAAAATTACCTTCCACAGAAGAGGAAAACGAAAAAGCAGAGATTGCATAAAAACATGCAATTTGATATATTCGAAAAGACCAATTAATTACAAGAGATTATTTGCTTTATAAAAGCAAAGATGAGAATACCTAATCTTATCTTGAGCAACAAGATATCTCGAAAGATAAAGATAAGATCCTAAAACCTAGGAAATAAATATGCCTAAGTAAACTTATGCAAAGTGTAATTAATAATTAATTACACCAACAGTAGCCACTGTGTGACATATCTAGATATGTAGGACACAACACCAAGCTCAAGGAAGGTCATTATTATTATGAGGTTACCAAACCAATCTCTTTGTCGAAGGGTAGGGACATCTACCAGTTTGGTAGATGTATGAGGGACCATTGTTAGTCCAAGGTTGGCATAAAAGTGCTTGAGTGATGCTTCTCCTCATCAGTAGGTGACCAAGATTTTATGGAAACTTGGACCATTCATACATCTATTGCGTTGCATGCGTATTTTGTATCCATTTCTTAGGAAAAAATGTAAAAGAGAAATGCTATCATAAAGTTATGTATTATGAAATCAATACATTGGAAAGTTTTAATACTTTGATATAATGCAATGAATTTTTTTAGAAAGTTTTTTATTCAAATGTGCATGCTATCTTTATATTTGAAAAGAAAATTTTTATTTCTCATAATGGTTAGATGCTTAAACAATTTACTTAAGGTTAAAACATAGGAAAGTTACTACATGTAGAACAATGGGCATGTTACAAGATTTTTATCTTCATAGGAATATGCAAACATTATAACACACTTTCTCCTATGAAGATGACATTTTGAGCATGGAAGAGACATTTTCTTCCTATAAAAATGAGAGAATTATAACCTAGATAGAGATGTATTGAGAGAGATATAGAGGTAGAGAGAGTTAGGGAGAGAGGGAGGGAGAGATGTAGATAGGGAGAAAGAAAAATTAGAGATAGGGAGAGTCAGGTACAAAGAGACAAAGAGATACATGGGAGAAAATGAGTACAAAGGAATGAGGGAAATAGGGAGATAAATAGAGGGAGATAGAGATAGATTTGAGAAAAAAGAGTAGAAATGGGAGGAGGGAGGGAGAGGTAGGGAGAGATACAAATATTTGAAGGGAGAGAGAGGGATAGATATATTTTGGGGGGAGCGATGGAGGCACAAAGAGAGGAATAAATTAACAGAGAGAGACATAGAGAGTTAGAGATAGAGGTGGAGGGAGAGAGAGCTAGAAGTTTAGATTCAAGAACATGATGCTTTTAGTGCAGGTCAAAACATGAGTGTGTTTTGGATTTTACAAAACATGTATGTGTTTTGGCTTGTACTAAAAATGTACGCATTTTGGTTTGTACTTAGGCTTGGATGGTTCATTTGCCTCATTTCGACATGATTTTTTCCTCCATTCTCATTTCTCAACTTGATCATCATATTCATTTTTAATTTCTTTCACTAATGTTTTCATAGTTATCAAAGACATAAGTATTGAATTTTTTCAATAAATTTTGACCTACTCCAAATTTGAAAAAAATTATATAATATTGTTCTACACTTCATTCTTTACACATTGGAAAAAAATTGCATTTTTTATTATTTTGGTGTAAGTTATGTGACACACACTCTCGGTGATGTGATTTTTAGGATGCATCCACTTTGAAAAATCATAAAAAAAATACTCAATAAAAAATTACAAAAAAATATACAACTTCTATTACTCACTCTTAACTATATTTCTACAAATAGGTTTTGAAAATACTAAATGCAACTAAAAAATTTGAGGGGTGCACACCAGACACTATATTATGTTTTGCTGAAAAAAATGAACACTTTTGTATGCATGAAGCATATGATCCTCTTAATCTTATATATTTTTGAAAAACTTTAGTAGTTTAGAAACTAGATTCAGAGTACTACAATTCATGTTCTTTTGGTATCTTCAAATTTTGAGTGCATGAAGATCTCAAATTACTCCTCCAAGTTTAGGTTTAGCTGATTTTAGGAAAAAGTGACTACTTTTGACCCTCTTTTTGTGTACCACCTTGGTGCACTTACCCACAAAAAAAAATGTTAAAATATAATTATAGTAGCTCTTAGTCGACTTTTTATTTCCCAAGATAGACACTGATTTATTATCAAAATTCCTCCTAACCCATTTACACTTAAGAATGGAATATTTATACATATAAATTATTCCATAATTTACTATGTTCATGTCTAATAATTATAGTTACAAGGAATGCTTACTATTTCAACTAATAATATTGAAGCATTAATTAAAATAAACATGTGAAAATACAACAAAACATCCATTTACATACCACAAATGTAAGAGAAGGGCCCAATTTTAAATTGGTGAGACAAAGAGCACTTGCAATTCAAGGAAAGTCTACTTCTATTCATCACATAAAACTATCTCTCATTATTCTTCTTGATTGGGGCACATTAAACCTATCTAATCAATAAAAATCCACTTCAACCCCCATAATAATTACAATTGGCACAACATGAAAAATTTCCTTCAACAATGACCATGCAGTATGAAAAATTACTCCTTTTCATATAACAAACATTTTGCATCACAAGAGTGCTAATGGGCCTATACTCAAGGTTGTGATGTGAAGAACTTATACGATGCACTAGATTTTTACCATCTATCACAAAACCTCTAGTCCCAAAACCTCTAGATTTTTACCATCTATCATGATGCTTACACTCCTATAGTTTCTCTATATGAGATTGTAGTTTCTCTATCTTGCTCATGGGGCATTATATCCTCAAGTGCTCTAGATTAGTAGGACCTACTGCCTATGCTCTCTAAAGATCTACCCTAGGTCTATTTATCTCTATAAGTTACCTTGTGTAGCCTTTACACTCTAGGATCTTGCTAGGGCTTGATATCACTCTAATAGTGCTTTGTACCACTTCACAATAATTGAGACCACCTATTTTTTGACCTATTCATATTGCGTTCCTCTCTCCTCAAAGTTTACTTGTATCTACATAGTAGGCCCAAATATGTATGTGCCACCCTATAGTATACTAGGGTCTATGACTAGCCTACACACCATGGTCTACTTGTATGGTGGGGAC
Organism: Sequoia sempervirens; assembly: GCA_007258455.2. Taxonomy (NCBI): domain Eukaryota; kingdom Viridiplantae; phylum Streptophyta; class Pinopsida; order Cupressales; family Cupressaceae; genus Sequoia; species Sequoia sempervirens. The sequence goes on from VDFB02049047.1 coordinate 10,269, forward strand.
TATCTTTATGATTAATCAACCAATTAATAGTTGAGAAACTCTTGTGTTCACACTACAAATTTCATAAACAAATTTTAAATTAGTCTCATTATAATATTTTAAATTATAATCAAATTAAATGTAACATCTAGTTTTCTAAATAAATTAAATGCTAGGGGCAGAGGGCCTAGCTCGATTGGCTAAAGCATCCTATTGTAGACAAGATGCCACGAGGTCTAGTATCCCCTTTGTCCTCATGGTATTGGAGGTCATGATGTGCCAACATCACCGGTCACATGAAAAAAGTTTACTAGGTACACTATAGTTTATGGGGGGGAGCTACCTGATTCTTGCAAGTCTAAAATAAATAAATAAATAAATAAATAAAATGCTAAATATTAATAGAATATAATAGTCATACATGGTCCCCAATCTACTAGTTGATATTTTAAGAGGCTCATATTGTAGTCGTGGCTTGTGTGTGTAGAGCCTCATAACAATTGTGCTACTAAAATATCCAATCTTCACCCCTCTTTGTTCCCTTGCAACCATTGTACAACCTTTGATGTATGAGTTTAAGCCTTGGGCCTCTCCCCTATGGCACTTTTCCCCTCCTTACACTATCACCACCTCTATGTAGACTTTGTGCTACATTCCTCATCACCTGAGCTCTCTTCTAATCAATTAACTCTTATCAATGGTTGCAGATCTCCAATGGGGCCATCTATAAGATAAATGACTCCCAATCATGATGTCTACCACCATGGTATGAACTATATGGTCACTACTACATCATCTATGTTAGATACATGGAGTACATCCCATACCTTATTTTTGTTATTGTTAAGCTATAAATATATGATGATGGGGCGAGGGAGGTTTCTTGGACCCACTACACTATGGTATGAATGCATGTACATGGACACATCTTCAAGAATATCCTACATGCCTAGACCCAAAATTCTACCTAACCCTGTCATAATAGAGTGGTACAATGACATGGTTTAGCTAACTAACCAATCATTGATCTCTTTGCATCTAGGTGACCTAGTACATGCTCCTTGTCCATCCTTGCATCTAGCGGTATGAATTTTATACCACATCTGTACTTGACAACCTATCAAAGGTTTTCTATAAAAATGTTCCTACACTAGATGACCTCCTAAGTGGGTGAATATGTGATTGAGACATGTCCCACATAATGCCAATTGGATATCCCACTAGCTTTGTGCACCATATGTGCTCAAATACCCATGCCTATAGGAGTGTGTAGGTCATTATCTGACTCTAGCCCTTGTAGTCATGGAATAAGTGAGAAAGCATGTTGTGCCCTCATACAAACATGCTCCATGTTTCCTCTATGATTTAATGGTATAGAAAATGCCATTATGTAGGTGCATTTATGCACTTCTTGGGTGATGCATATTATGATAATTAGAATCAACATTCTCCTAAATAGTATTATCACCAATAATCCCTTATCAAGATAGCATAGTAGAATGTGCTCGATGTCATCCCATAGATTCATATGCCTAATGACCTACTTTGCTTAAGTGTAAGTAGGAAACCTCTACTCCATTATCGACACATATCATCCTTAAACTAACAATTTCCTGATATGGTACATTTTCTTAAGAGTGATTTTCATCTCTCCACTTACTATAAAAATAGAGAGATCAAAATCCTATCACTCCATTAATTTCATAAGCATGTAGTCATGGAACCACATCTTGACCATCCAATATACCAATACGAGCATACCCTCCCCATAAGTATATATTCATACAATGAAAAGGTATCATTTTGAATCCATATTAGCACTAGTATCCTACCACCTATAGTCTTGTGCATCATCAATGGGGCCTACAATCAAAGAAATTTAAAATTTTGTGAGTACTAAATCAATTAACATATAATTCCAAAGAAAGAATTACAAATTTTATCGTGCATTCTTCTTGGATAGTAGCATGAAACAAAAATGTTGGCACAACCATTGAATACCAACACACTCCATTGGTCCCACCAAAGTTTTAAATTGCTAAAAATATGCAAAAAATTAAAAAATCACACCTCTTTGAGATGAACATATTGCTCCACTCAATCTCTTAGTTGGTTTAGTTGTAGGAATGTTGGAACTCTCATCTACAAGTTATTTTTTCTTTGAAATCACTCTAGAATACTCAAAGTGGGTGAAGTATAGAGTGAAAATGAATATTAATTTTTTCAAAGTTTTTACTATTTATAGATATTTTTAAAAAAGTACATCATGAAAAATTTCATAACTTTTGGTTGTGAGATCAAAATTTTGTAGCTTTTTTTCCACATGAGTCTTAACTCTACCCTCTTGAACTTATACAATTATTTTTTCCCTATGGTTATTTTTTGAAATAACTCTTCAAAAATATTTTTGACTCAATTTATTTCAAACTCAAATCAGTGAATTCTTTTTTCCTACTTTTACCTTTTAAATATCAAGTAACAATAGGATGGGGCATACATTCATCCATATTCTTTTAATCACTTTTTAATTTTCATCACATTCTTCTTGCCATATTAGAATGTCTCTATATTTTTATGCTTGTCACTATATTTTGGAGATAATGCAAGATATTGAGATAACTTTCATTTTGTTGACCTAAAATTTTTCCCTCTATTTTCTATGTTCTTTCTTCCTCTATATGTGTATTTGTCTTAATGTTTGCATGTATGTTTATATTATCTTGACATAATTATTTTGTAGGGCTAGATTTTTTGACATTATTGTCTTGTAGGCTCAAGTGCCCTAATGTATTGGTGTTGTAGGTTCTTAGTACGGGAAAATAATCCTCCATTCAAAGATGTTTTTGCATCCTATATAGTATCATTTTAGGAATATGTATGTTATTTAACTTTAGTACTTTATTTTCTATACTTTAAAATAACATATCACTTAGGCTCATTATCCCACTAAATCATGTTATATCACTTAGGCTCATTATCCCACTAAATCATGTTATAAAATGTGACATAGAAATCATGGACCTACACAATTTCATGTTACAGTTTGAGCACCCTTTTGCATCCACTTAGCATATTTTAGGGATCACTTGGTCCTTACCTTAGCCAATTTTCCCTCACCAAATTGATAAATTCTTATATCACAATCATGTTCTGCTTGTTGACTTGGGATGAAACATTTGATTTTGGCTACTACAACATGCAATGCCTACATGATGTGCTATCATACCACAATCTTTCCACAATCTTTAAAACATTATTATTGTTCCCTAACAACCCACTCTCGTAATATACTACACATTTTAGAATTTAAAAATGCATGACACATTCAAATGTGATAGTTGGGCTTCTTTCTCTCATTATATTATAATACATATTTTAAAAATATATATTCTAAGTTACATCTACAACTCTCTCTCTTATAAGTTGGTTATTGTGCTTCTATTGTTACAACTCCAGAAACCTTGGTTCATTGTGCACTTGAGAAGGGTTGAAGTTATCAAATACATGAGGAATCTTCTACACTCCTTCCTCTTCATGTTTTTATGTTACACAATATTACTTTTGTTAAGAATATCAATTGATTATCCTTATACCACTTTCTATTTTATTTTCCAATATATTGGTGATTTTTGACCTCCTATATCCTATTTGTTCATTTTTATGCACACTAGGGTATTTATCATCTTAGACTAGGGATAAATACTTATAAATTTCATTTTATTGCTACTTTGATGATTCCTAGACACACTTAGGATAGGATCAAATAATTTTTATTTGATTCTATTTAATTGGCTACTTAAGGAGGTTGAAAGACCAAAATAAGGGCTTGACCATTCTTGAAAAGCTCTTATATAGCTCAAACAATTCTTCTCTTTATCTAGCTAACATGTTTTGGAAAGAGATTAGTTGCATAAAGGTTTTGTATCACTTTTGTCTCCTTTGTTATTTTAGTTTTTACTATTAAATAATTTTTTCTTTTAATTTTATCTCTTAAATATATATTTTGTCACTTAGAGATCTCTTGTTGTGTTTGTATTTCTTGTTATGTAGTTGTATAGTGGTAAATTATCCATATTTTTATGAGTTACCATACCTTTGGATCAACACATTCTATAAAGACAATAACACATTGTGGAAACATCTCTTGGCTAGTGAGCTCCAGATTTTGGGTTCAAGTTCCATTTTCTATTCTATTTACTATTTTGGTATTAGTTCTCTAAATTTACTTTCCAAATTTAGCATTTCTATGTATTAAGCATTTTATCACATTATTTTAGTTCATAGAAACTATTTCTTTCGAAAATGAGACATTTTAACAAATCTACACATTGTTCTTTTCAAAAGAGTAGGAGCAAAATATTTTATTTCAAAAAATAAATTTCTTCCTAGGGTAATATAGAGAAAATAATTTAATTTAGAAAGATATAAGTTATTTGAGTTAAACCAAAATTTCTTTATTATAGATTATTAGCAATGAAGTACTTTCGTGATGTACATAGTAGACTCCAAAATGTGTTTCTTAACACCAACTTATCTACTAGATATAGATCTACATCTAGGTGAATATTTTTTACATGTATCAATAAAAAACTCAATATTAGTTAAAGTCACACCACTTGAACAAAATCATACCACCTAAACCATATTATGAGTAATTTATGTCTTAGATCTAAAGATTATTAGATTTCAATCATTCCAAATCTTCCTTTAAAGATTCTATTCAAGATTTCAATTGACAAGTTTCTCTTACAAATTAAAATAAACATTATATGTACTTAAAATTTAGATAAATCAATCCCTCTTACTTTTATTTAATATTTCGATTTATCTATCTCAATATCTTAACTATTAAATTAATTTGAAATATATGCTAAAATGTTAGAGAGTATGGGTCAAATAATTAGTAATAATAAATGTTAAACAATTAATAATAATTGTTAAATAATAGAATGAAATAAACTTAAACATATCTAGATTTTTATTCCAAATGAAAATAGAATGTTCCCGGACAATTGAAAAATAAATATTTATCTAACTTTTACATGATAAATGAGATTTTGGAGAGTTTGATATGATATTTTGAAAGCTTTTACCAGTGATTTATCATTAAATAACAGCTACAATTAATAATCAGTGCTAAATAATGAAATAAAATAAACTTAAATAAATCTAATTTTTTTCTTTAAAGAAATTATAAAACAATACAAATGAAAAAAAACACACTGCAAATGAAAATACATTGATTAAATTTTTATCCAAATGAAAACCTCTGGTCATTTTTATTCAGTATAACTATATCACAAAGCGAAGAGACCTTCCAGGCCATACATTTTCACAGGTTCTCTAACCTGGAGTTGATCGAAGTAGATTGCTATGGGGATAAACTGAAATACTCAACGCAATACAGTGAATTTATCCACAACTGGAAAAGTCAGGCAAAATTCCTCGAGTAAGGCAAGTGCTAAATGTAACTCGAGCTACCGATTATGCCGTCACAAATAAAGCATGAATGATTGAAATATCAGTGAGATTGGGTTTCCAACTTGTGTGTATTCAGATCAATTGCCGTAAAAAGGATGATGCTAAACATGTGGCTCGGTATTGAGAGAGTGGTGAACAAAGTTGGCAATGCAGTAAGCAATAGACTGAACAGTAACCATGGGATTAACGCCAAGGGAAGTTGGCAGCACGCTTGCGTCCGCCACAAACAATCCCTTTACTTCCCACGACTCACCTCTCCCGTCCACTGCCGAAACGCGCTCATCTGCCCCCATTCTACAACTGCCCATCTAGTGTGCAGAGCACAGAGGCGTCGACAAGTCCTTCAATCGCCTCCAGCTGACATCTTTTATAAACCTCTCAATCTCCTCTACACTCGAACCGGGGATCTTCAAACGCTCGCCCTTGCAATGATGAGTGCCGATTTCTTGGGCACCCGCAGCGACGAGAATCCTGAGAGCCTTTTCGATTCCTTTGTTCAGATTCTTTTCGTCATGGGAGCTCAGGCGGTATGTTAAGTGGCCTGGCTGGTTGACGGTGCCGGAGCCTTTGTCTCTGGCTAAGGCGAAAAGATGACATGTTCTGGAGAATCTCAACATTCGTTCTTTCATGTCGAGAGCGGATATCCATGGCATCAGGACTGAAAACAAGCCCGGGTGCAGCGAAGGGGTCTGGATGATGGCTCCGTAGCCCGATGGATCGCCAACTGGATGCATTGCAGTCATTATGGGGCCGTCGTAGCTGTTTTCATTGGCGTCGGGGAAAAATCCCCATGCCATCTGGACGGGATGAAGGTGGAGGTTGCGCCCAATGTTGGGGTTTTTCAGGCCGCTCTTTTTAAGCAGAGCGGGACTGCAGAGTGCTCCGCAGGAAACCACTGTGGCTCTCGACTGCACCTCCATACGTAATCCTCTATTTCCTGCCTCAATCACCACACCTGCGGCCGCTGCCTTTTTCCTGCGGCCTCCGCGGCTTGTGATGATGACTCTCTGGGCTTTGCATGATGAGAGAATGACGGCCCCGTGATTGACGGCGTCGAGCAGCCACGTCTCGTGCGTGCCCTGTTTTGTTCCGTCTTTGCAGCCGAAGCAACACCACCCGCACCGATGCTTCGGATCACCATTGCGCGGAATGTCGAGCACGTCGTAGTTGAGGTGCGTGCAACCCTTTCTTAGCATCTTGTTGCCCAACCCTTCGCTGCACAAAGTCTCCTTCACGCCCATTCTCTCGCACACGGCGCTCGTGGCTTGAAAAAACTGCAGCGAGGAAAAAAGAGGGAGCTTGAGTTCGTCGCTCCACTCGGAAATTACGTGAGCAGGCGTGCGGAGGGAGGCAGACCAGTTGATGGAGGACCCTCCGCCCACGGTGGAGGCGGCGAGAAGGACCACCCCGAGGTCGTCCGTGGCCAAGAGCCCGCCTCCCTCATACATCTGATCCAACGACGGCCCTTCCAGTAAGGACAGATCCTTCCTTGCAAAGTATTTGCCTTTTTCTACCACTATCACTTTGTGTCCGGCCTTTGCAAGCACCCCTGCAACCACTCCTCCCCCGCTGCCCGACCCAACCACCACCACGTCGCATTTTATAGTAATTGCTTTCTCTTTCTTCTTTCCTTTCCCAGAACTGCCCTCTATAACCTCACAACCAGCCTTGCGCAGAGTGTTGCCGATGTTATTTACTGCAACGTCTTGCAAATCAATGACCTTGTCATGCAATGGGCCTTTTGTGGCTTCATTTCTTCTTTGGGATTGCAGCTCCGGGTCTGGCCCACAGTAACCCATTGCTTTCCACGAACGATTTTCATTATTCTCGTCCACCTGCAAAATTTTCAAACAAATAAAGTTGATTTTCCATGTCACAGTTGATTGTTTTTTAAAATGAAATGGTTGTTTATATATTGAGTAAACTCAAGCCTAAGATTAAAGAAAAAAAGGCTGAATTACGGTAATAAAAAGAGCAGAACCTTTAAAACGACCACAAACAAAGGGAGACATTTTTTAGTATCATGATTGTTTTAAAAGGTGTAATTGAGAAAAACAAGAGCACTTTTCATGGAGAATTTAGATTATATTGGAAGATACAATGCCAGACAGACAAAAGTACAAATGAAAAGAAATATATGTACAAACGATAAAGAAACATGGATCAACATCACATAAATCGTCCAAACAAAAGAATCAGATCAAGACCACGTTCCGAGATCAAATATAAAGAGCACACCTTACAAAATCAACTCACATCTAAAAATAAGAAAGAGAAAAAAGGAAACATACAAAAGATAAAAAAAATTCAAATCTGCGGAAGTCACGGCGCAGCAGTAAGCTGCGAAGCCTCTCATCTGGGAGGTCCTAAGTTCAAATCTCCATCATTCAATATACCTAATAAAAAAAAAATGTACTAATAAAAAGAGAGCAATGTATATCCACATACCTAATGCAGTTTTTAGGAAAATAATTATTAGTTTGAACCTAAATAAAAGTTCATACAGCATGCTGGATAAGTACAGATCTTCTGTTAACACGATGCTACTAACTCCAAAAATAGGACATTAAATTGGATGAAAATATGAAGTTGGAGAACAACTCATGACATGTATTATTCTGTCCTATAAAAGAACGTCAGAGATATATAATAGTATAGGTATACCTACAAAATTGACTCTAATAATTGCTGTTTGGAAGAGTAGGCCCGGCAATCATCACTTCTGCATAGCAATTACAAAACACTCGCAGCACATTAAAGGATACTGGTGGTGCACCCTTTCTTCTCCAGAAACCCATTTGGATGTTAGCCATTAATGCAATCATGTCTTAAAAGAACACAATCCAATATTTGGGAGACTATTATAGATGATGGTGTTGTCCCTTCAGCTGGTCTGTTACCATTTGTCTTTTTAGCTAATGTTACTTCAGATTTTTCTTATTACAGATAGAATCTAATAAAAATCACCGTGAAAGTCATCATAACTTTCCAGAAGATTCAGTGCCTATTGTCTGCATAAAAAAAGGCATTTAATTTAGAAATGGAAAAAAACAAGGCAACAAAACCAGAAAGAAAGCTCGTCTGTCTTCAGATTATTTTCCATTTGTATAGATCATTTTCTTCTGTAAAAAGCAGGACCAAATCCTACACTGGCTGATTTGAAGATTAAAATAGAAAACTTTATTGAGTATGCAATCAAGCAAGTGAATTAAAATATTAACATAGCTCAAGACCTTTAAATAACAGTTATAAGCACATATTGGAACGAAGGGTAATTTTAACTGCAACAATTTCAAAAACTATGCAACACAATAAAATATAGAATGTGATCAAGAACTTTGATTATAAATCTTCTACACTGTTTTTTCCAAAAGCTTTGTACTCCAATAAAACTGGTGCAAAATATGTATGGAAAGAGCTTATTAGTGATGGGCTTTTGTAATTTCAAGAAACAGAATTTACTAAAATTTCAGGCACCTAGTCTGACAGCCTTTTCCAAAGCTCCATACTCATGTAATTCAGGTGTTCTATCATACATTTAAACATTTTAGGAAATATACAAAACCTTAAACAACATTGAATGAGCAGCATTTGATATCTATAAATTTATGGGATATCTATAAATTTATGGGAAGGGCTGCGCTTTTGCAATTGAAAAACACAATATAACAGATATACCTTTGTGTAGAATGTAAGGCAGCACAAGAATTTGATGGCCTTAAATAGTTGACGAAAGAGATAGAAGGAGCTGTGTGACCAAGAAAGCATAATTTCCTCCCTTCTATGTTGTAGAACCTGGGAAAACCTTTGGAAATAGGGAAAATGACAAGATAGAGATAATCTCCCACACAATATAAATGTCCCGTACCATGTTGAAAGAAGCCATAATGTTAGGTTCAGCAATCCGAATGCAGCGTGTACCAGGCGCTCAGACATATATCCTGCTAACTGTAATTGTTTTCCCAAAACAAACCAATTACAACACATAATTTAATTTCTCTCAACTCCATAAGAACATAAACGCATGTCATAATATAATCTGCTCTGCCTTTTTCTTTTCTTCTCTTTTTTCTAAAAAATGTATAGAAAGAAGATTGTGGGTTCTGCAGAAACAAGCAAAGATTTCCTTCTCAGCCCTGACAATGGATGGCAGAGACCCAAAATCTCAATAAACCTAAATAACACAATTCAGAAGACGCATTAAATTACACAATCTCAACTACCATTGATGATAATCTAAAACACAATATGTCCTAATATATTGTGACTGGTGACTTAACTATTTATTAATTATGTTAATGATATCAATGATTTCTGACTTTGATGCAAAAACCTCACACAATCAAAATCAGAAATTATTACAAAACCTCACACAATCAAAACCAGAAATTATTACAAAACCTCACACAATCAAAACCAAAAATTATTACAAGAAATATTTATTATGTTTTCAAGAAATGATTAGAAATCATTACAAGAAATATTTATTATGTTTTCAAGAAATGATTAGAAACAAGAACGTGGGTTCTGGAGAAACAAGCTGAGGCTTCTTTCTTAAACCTTGATAATGGTTCCTAGAAAAGAACATTAAACCTCAATAAACTTAAATATTTCCTAATTGGACGAAGGAGACACATTGAAATACACTACCTTAAAAATCGATGTCAATTCTATAAAAATTGAAAAAGGGTACAAACAAGATTGTGGATTCCATGAAACAAGCACAGGCTTCTTTCTTGACAGTGATGATGGGTCAGGGAGAGAGATCCAAAACCTCCATAAACTTAAATACTATACAATTTTCTGCTAATGCGTACTGCGGTGAGACCCAGAATCTCTGTAAAATTAAATACTACGTACTTAATTTTAAAATACACTGCGCAAAGTCACTTAAAAACAGAAAGACAAGTATACATGTAGGGGTATTCCAGCCTGGGAAGCCGAGGTGCCATAGAAAGATTTAAGTGCATCCTCCTCATGTGGATCACTCTGTGAAATTGCATCTTGATCCAGAGAAGGAATCATGGTATCACACAAAGCTGTCAAAGCTTCCATTTGGTCTTCTGAATACTTTTTATTCTCATAACTTGGCCTGCCACCTCTCAGCAGAAAATGGGCATCTATGGCCGACTCCTCCATATCGATCTGAACTGGTTCAGCTCCACTGGGAGCATTGTTTTCATCGTATGAACCCATTTCTATAATTTTGTGGAAATCGTTTCTTTCATAAACAACTATAAGCCCAAATATATAATGAGACGGAGGATTAACGGCACCAAATACTGCTTTATTTTTTCCGTTTCGCGTCACAAGAACTTCATGAAGAACCGATCGGGAGCATTATTTTACGCTCTACTCCAACCCATAACAGCAATAAAAAGCTTTATAGTTTGTCTGTTCATGTATTTAGCATTTTCATTAGACTGTTCCGTGCTCAACATTATTACTGTGAATCTTTTCTTTCATCGCCAAAATACTCGGTTACAATTATGCTCCCAGATTTTTTAACTTACACCATTACATCTTCAACTACAAGAAAGTGTTGTCTAACAATTTTTTTGGCTGTTAAGTCCCGTCATTTTCGCCATGCAATTTGGCATTTCCATAGTTATTAGCTCTACTTTTTTATTAGTTATTTGAGATTGAGATTGAAATTGACCACATTAAATGCAAGGTCTCACATGGGAAAATAAATAGGAATTAATTTTGAGTTAGTTTTCCAAGTACAATCGACGTTTGATAGGGTGAAGGCATGTGCTAGAAGAGACATCACTAATGTAATTTAAGTCCATGTCTATCACCATGTTAGATAACTTTTTAGCTGTCCAATTAGCTTCTTGGTAGATATATGCAATGGTGTGTGCAAGGACGCTATCAAGTAAGGGTCAACACAAGTGAAAAATATTTTTAATTTTCTAGTTTAGAGAATATCATTTGTAGAGGGCATTTATAATGATTAGTGAGTCACCTTTGATCTAAATGATTGCCACTCCCAATTGTGTGCATGTTCAAAGTCCAAGTAGAATGGTTTAGGCTTCAATTTTTTTATTTGTTGTAATTGAGAATTTTTTAGTTGTCACATATGTCATTTTTCAGAATAATCTATGTAAATACAACTAGTGTCAAATCGTCTTAGATTTCCATGTGGGTAAAGCAGAAACAAGTACAAATTTCCTTCTTAGCCTTGATAATGGGTGCCAAAGAGATCCAAAATAACACAACTGATTTCAAAAGACGCATTAGAATACACAATCTCAATCATCGATGCTGATTTCTCTCAAAAAATGTCCTAATATATTATGATTGCTGACTTAGCTCATTATTATGCTTTCAAGAAATGATTAGAAACAAGAACGTGGGTTCTGGAGAAATAAGCTGAGGCTTTATACCTTAATAATGGATCCTTGAGAAAAACCCTAAACCTCAATAAACTTAAATACCTCCGAATAAATTTAAGGATGATATACTAACATAATAATCAATGTCAGCTTCTCTCAATTCTAAAAAGAAAAAAGAAAAAGAAAGTGTACAAAAAAGAATACAGATTCTATGAAACAAGCTCCAAAACCTCCATAAACTTAAATATTATACAATTTTCTACTGATGTGTACTGCATTGTGACCTAGGATCTTAGTAAAACTAAATACGATGTACTTGAAAGTTAAAATAAACTGCAAGAAAAAGACAAGTATACATGTAGGGGTATTCTAGCCTGGGTAGCCGAGGTTCCATAGAAAGATTTAAGTGCATCCTCCTCATGTGGATCACTCTTTGAAACTGCATCGTGTTCCAAAGAAGGAAACAAGGTATCACACAAAGCAGTCAAAGCTTCCATTTGGGCTCCTGAATACTTTTTATTCTCATAACTTGGCCTGCCACCTCTTGGCAGAAAATGGGCATCCTGAAGATATGAATAAGTCAATAGTTTTTTAGTACTTTTTAGTTTTAAAACAGTTTTTAAAGCAGCTTTTAAATGCAATTCATACTGCGTATTTCTTCATTGTTTTAGTTTTTAGCTTTTCCATCTTTAAAATTGTTCGGTGTAGGTTTTGTTTTAAGCTTTGTTTTGCTTTATTCTTTCTTTAGTCTATTCGTTGTTTCTCCAACTCTCTCTATATAGAGTCATCTTGTAATAACTTTTACACAGTTTTTGAATAATAGAAATATAATATAGCCAAATATCATTATCTTTTGTCTGCTGTTTATTGTTTCAGTTTTCTATTCAATTCTCTGCAAATTATAAGTTTATGAAACAATTTATCAAGTTTATAGTTTTTTGTTAATCTAAGCTTTAGAATTATATCTTTCATTTGGTATTAGAGCAGTGTAACAAACATCCACTTAATACTCAAGTAATCTCAAGAATTTACTAGAAGGTAAATAAACTTAGTAAACATGAGAGAGAATTTTTTTTTAAAACATTTGTATAACCAAAAAAAATAAAGTACAACAGTACAACTTTTCTAGATAAATTCAAACTTGAATTCACATGTAATCATAACTAGAATCAAGATAATTCCTTACAATATTCATTTATTCACATAAGATACACTTAGCATAAAGATTAGTTTTACCTTATAGGTTTTGACTGTCGTAGCCAGAACATGGAGCTCACTGCATCTGGAATGTTGATCTCTATCTTCGCAAGCCTTAGAGAGTCTACTGCTACAGAGGGAGAGCATCATCCGAGTGCTTTTCCTCCAACCACGGACTCAAGTGGTCCCCCGTGCACTTCCAAACTGGAAGTAACCCGGCCCTTCTCGAAGAGTATAGATATAAGGAACTGTCAGGTTTCTCCATCTTAGTTCTAGGGATGTGTCCTACAAAACTCAATCGACCATACAACTCTAGATCCCTTCTAGCTAAGTATGATCATTCTGATTGGTCATGCCATCTAGACACTCACCTCTGACTCATCTTGGATCTGTCTCATCCTATAGTCTGCTTACTTTATTTGGTACTCTAGACACAAACTAGACTATATAGAAAATCCATTTTAGCCAATCTGACATAGAACTAATCCTTAATCTAGGATATTCATTCAATGTAAAAATTTAGGTATGTCAAACCTTTTAAAAGTCCCTTATTGCATCCTTGCAATATCTAGGGTTAATGGCTTCCTGCCATTTTACTCTCAAGATTCAATACCCAACATCTTGATACATTAAATCGAGTTTCGTCATTATTGTAGAATCTCTTAAGGTATAATAAAGACTTCCTACCTTGTTCTATGGTTTTCTCAACCTTTCACTGTCGATCAAATATGGTTTTCTCGTCCTTACACTATCAATCATTATATATACCTACCATGCCATATCCGGCAAAAGGGTTATAGATTTCCTATATCCTCTTTGTTTCAATACCAGGGTTTAGCTTCTCTTATCCCATTACCAGGAAATAACAAACTACCTTGTTTCCCAAAGGTAAAAACTTAAGTGTAACAAAACATACGAACAAAGTGCTTCTAGCCTTTCCTAGACCACTTGGCATAGCTCAAGTTCATATTTCACGTAGCATAAATATGCATAGTATTCGAGGTATTTCCTTACTAATCTAATATCTAAAAGAATAGAATCATTCCATAATGCTCAAGGTTAGTTATTAGGAATCCTTTTTGTTAGCCATCTAAGTAACAGGTGGTGTGTCCTTCCTAATGTCTCATGGTCATGCAACTATAGATCCACTCTAACTATGCATGACACAATTGGAGACACTAATCCATCTAGAACATTGTGGATCGACAATGCATGCAGACCGATGCATTACTTTGCCAAAGATTTACACACATATACTTTGCACAATGAACATTGTTGTATGTCCAACACGTTGACCCGATTTATAAGTTGTCATGTCCTATAGTAAATTCATATTGACCTTTCTCTCTAGGTCAAGTAAAAAGTGAAATCAATTCGATTCATCGTCCATGTTTGGACACTCGAGTCCCATCCTAAACTAGTTTATGATTCAATGGGTTGCTTTCATGACAAGGAACTAGTGACTCCACGTCACCTTCATCCACTATCAATTTATATCTTAATGTGAACCATATTCACCACCCTAGGTCTTTTGTAGCTCATAACTTCAATTTAATGTATCATGTAAGTCAGAATCATATTCTAATTACTCTAGGAATACCTTTCCTTAACCAAAATAATGGTTTCATAATAGTGATTAGCTCTAATTAACCTCATGAGCTTTGGGTGATAAATACTATCCCCACTAAGGTTTTTTTTTTTTATAACCCTTATTTACCCACAATCCGTTTTCATGAAAATTGAATCAACATTTGATTTGAGTGTTGCAAGCACAGTTTAGTTTTAAGGCCGTATCGACCATCCACACAGTCATGATGGACATGTTAGTAAATGCAGACCGTATCCATTTAATAAGTAATAAACATTATTGCTCGGCACTTCTTATGCCTTGAATACCTCAATCTCGACTCGTTATATGAGTCTTAACCCTTTTATTTATCCATGCCATATCGTTAATCGACGTAAATATGCATCGGGGTTTATGCATGAACCCAATCGTGATGGCCTCAAGCCACGGTTACCGTATGGATTCCTATGTGTAGGGCCCGACCTTTGTGGTCTAGAACCATAAACATATCACAACATACATTACAATATAGTTTGACCTATGTGGTCGAGAGTTATTAGCATGGGTACATGGTATAAGTATTGAAACTTGGCCTCAAGCCTCAAGCTTAAACACAGTAAGGAATGTAATACAATTATAGCTCAGTTGTATGGCCTTAAGCTTAAACACAATAAATATGTGGCACTATGCGACTCGACCTTATCAACCTCAAGCCTCTACAAATAAGAGTGTTTCCATGAAACTTAATACATAAACTAGCTACGAAAAGCTCGACGCAGTTGATCCAAATTGAAATGCAAACAAATAAAAGACAATATTCTTACAAACTTTCATTCTACCTGAATGAAGCCTTTGAATGCAATCTTACCTGTTCGGTTCCATGATCTTCCTTGCCCTGCATCTTCTTCCTAGCATAGTGAGAGCACAACCTCCCATAACGTTTTTTTTTTTTTAAATGACTTTCCCACCAGAGGCCACCTTCCTTTCTCACTTTTATTCTCTTCTAATACTATTGTAATATCTTTCACAGCGCCCCATTCCCTTGACCTGCCACTTGAAATGCACACAGGTGATAGATCTCCTCCACAAACGGGTGTCATTTTCGATTCTTATTGTGCATTATCCTTCCTCTCACTCCAAGAGGAGTCACCTCTTAAGCTATGGTATTTTAGTGTAGACAGGAGACGGGTCCTAATATTTTGCCCCATTAACCTGTTGTCATCCTATCACAAGCATATTGCTTTTAACTTATTTCTGCCATGAACAGACCAAGCACTCCCCCTCTGCACTCTCCTCCCCGATAGTTAAGACTATCCCTTCTCTTGATGCCTTCCCCCTAATAACCGTTTCTTGAATGATAGTTAAGGCCACTACCGGCGGTTGCAACAACACACTGGTGCGCGTGGGTGACTTAGCAAGTGACAACGACCAATCATTGATCATGCCATCATGGGTACAAGGGTCAACCTTGCATACTATCCGTGGCTCAAGAACATTTAAAAGAGCATTCAAAAGATAACATCAACCACCCGAAAATCACTACGTCGTTGCAAGTATTAGATTATACTCATAGAAATATAGTAATCCTTTGCTGCGAAAACATTATCGATGTGGCTCAAACAATGAACCAATTGATATTTTAGCAAGATATATTTATATTTATATATATTGGCGCATCTATGCCTTAATCCACTTTATCCATTTGTGGCTCTTATAACCTTATGAGGATATTTAAATATGGCACAATGAATATGATTGTCGCCAAGAATGCTTGTCATGGCCCTAGGGGTGTGCATATGGTTTAATATTGAAAAGTATGTGGTTGGATGTATCTTAGTC
Source organism: Sequoia sempervirens (assembly GCA_007258455.2). NCBI lineage: Eukaryota > Viridiplantae > Streptophyta > Pinopsida > Cupressales > Cupressaceae > Sequoia > Sequoia sempervirens. The sequence continues at coordinate 26,670 of VDFB02049047.1, forward strand.
TGATCTAATATAGATTAAAAGAATTGAACAAAATCTACCACACATGACTCATGAGATTCTCTTTACTAAGAGTTGAGTCTCATTGGTTAGCTCTTGGCTTATCTAGCCATTAAAGATTTTAATCATATATTTTAACATAATGACCTTTAAAGAAACTAAAAGTTTCATGGGCAAGAGTCGATGACATAGTTCGTTATGTTGTCCAATCAATGTACTCGCCAAAACCAAATTAACCCAATGTTGATCTAAATGATCAGCATCCTCATGTAATATCATGATGAGAACCAATAATTAAAAGCATATAAAGGTGGCACATCATACATATATGAACATATTTATACATGAGTCATTTTCATTGAAATAACCTATGCATGTGTGTATGTATCTATACATACTTGAACGCAAATGTTTGTACGTTGACAATATCTATGTCTTTGTACGCATATATGCATCCATGCACCCATCTATACGAGTACATATGCTTACCTTATCTCATGTATACCGACATTCATATATTCATTATTTTATATATTAAAAAGAGAGTTAATAACCCCTAAGAGAATCATATCAACACAAAGCTCGACTAATTAAGTACTATCGACAAGCTTCTAAACATGTTAAACAACATGCACTAGACATTAAACGACATCGACAACTTGTCGAGTCGAGAAGTAAACTTAGACCAAGAGAGTTGAGTATCACTCACCCGACTCAAGTAGGTTCGACCAATTTGCACCTACACAAGACTTAAGATGGCTTGAAACTATTATTTTCCTTATATCTTTTCCCTTCTCTCTGATGATGCTCTCCCTCCTTTTCTCGGAGGGCGGAAACTGTTCCTTGAATGTGACTTGCATTCACCAACTCAAGATTAGTGTATTATTAATCATTTCATAATCCTTATATGAAATCATCACACCTTGACAAATTTTGAACACATGTCAATTTTAGTCAAATAAGCCTAACTCATGAAAACATTGATTTTTCCTAACATTAAATCATTGAGTCATGCGTAAGAATCTACTATTTACTTCAAAAGTAAAAAGTAAAACATAGTTAAAGTTAGGGATGTAACAAGCAGGTTGTAGAATTTTCTGATTGTGCAGGTAGTAAGGCTAGAGAAGCAGTTATCTCCAAATGGCCAATAGCAACAGTTTACCATTTCAGCTTCGATTGTTTTATGGAGATAACTATGATTATTGGAGTATCAAAATGAAGACCCTACTATTATCCCAAGAACTCTAGGAATTAGTGGAAGTAGGATACCCAGAACCTGTAGATCAGACTGCATTAAATGCCTTGACACAACAACAACGAAATCAGTTGAAAGAAGACATAAAGAACGATAACAAAGCTCTTTTTACCATTCAATCTGCATTGAATGTTTCAATTTCCCCCCGAATTGCTGGTATGACAAAATCAAAGGATGCATGGGAGGCTTTACAAATTGCATATCAAGGTACAGATAAAATCAAATTGGTAAGACTTCAAACTTTTCGAACAGAATTTGCAAATTTAATGATGAAGGAAACTGAGTCTATTCATAAATTTATTATTAGAGCTCAAGGTATTGTGAATCAGCTTAGGATTCAAGGGGAAATAATAACTGAACAAACAATTGTAGCAAAAGTTCTAAGATCCCTTCCTCCTAAATTTGATCCAGTGGTGATAGCCATTGAAGAAATTAAAGATTTAACTACTTTCAAAGTTGTAGAGTTGATAGGTTCTTTGTAATCTCATGAAGAGCGTATCCAGTCTTCTATAAAACTTGAAGAAAAGTCTCCTTCTCACACCACTAAATCTCAAGGTAAGTCTTCTTCTAATAATAAAGGATGAGGTAGAGGAAGAGGAAGAGGAAATAACAGAGGACGAGGATGAAGTTCTGTAGATTGGAGGAGTATCCAGTGCTGATATTGTGAAAGGTATGGTCATTATGAATTTGAGTGCAGAAAGAAGAAATCTGACTTGAATAAGTCAGGAGCCAATTATACAGAAGAGTCTTCTACAGATACAAAACATTCCACATTCTTCACATCCAATTTGGCTAAAGAACACCAAGAGGATGTCTGGTTCTTGGACATCAGTTGCTCCAATCACATGACAAGTAAATCTGATCTCTTTGTCAAGGTAGATGATTCAGTACGAAGTCAAGTGAAATTTGGAGATGATAAGGAGGTTGATGTAATGGGAAAAGGTACCCTTGCAGTCAAGACTAAGCAAGGAGAAACTACTCATATTCATGATACTTTGTTTGTGCCACACTTACAACATAATCTTTTGAGTATTAGGCAGCTTGTAGGAAAAAAATATAAAGTAGTGTTTGAAGATAACTTTTGCAAGATATTTGATAAATCTAACAATCATCATCTTGTAGCAAAGACTTGTATGAAAAAGAATAGATTGTTTCCTCTCACATTGGTTTCTAGTCAGTTGCATGCACTCAAATCAACTACAGATGATTCGTGGTTATGGCATCAACGATATGGTCATCTGAATTTTCAAGGGTTATCTTTGCTCAATAAAAAGAATATGGTAAGAGGGCTTCCTCCAATCAAGGGAAAAAAAGAAGTTTGTTCAAGGTGTGCATTTGGCAAGCATCATCAAGATAGTTTTCCGGTGAATAAATCTTGGAGAGCAAAATCTCTTCTAGAGCTTGTGCATGCTGACATTTGTGGTGACATGCAAGAGGATTCATTGGGTAAGAACCTTTATTTTTTGACTTTCATTGATGATTACTGACACCACACTTGGGTTTATTTTCTTCAGTAGAAATCTAAAGCCTTTACATGCTTCAAGAATTTTAAAGCTATGGCTAAAAAATAGAGTGGGTATCATGTCAAGATACTCAAAACAGATAGAGGGGGAGAGTTTACCTCTAATGAGTTTGTTGATTTTTGTATCAAGAATGGGATACAGAGACAACTTACTGCTGCATATACACCTCAACAGAATGGTATTGCTGAAAGAAATGTTACATCCCTAACTTTAACTCTATTTTACTTTTACTTTTGAAGTAATTAGTAGATGATTACACATGATTCAATGATTAGATGTTTAGGAAAAATGTCTAGAAAAATCAATGTTTTCTTGAGTTACGTTTATTTGACTAAAATTGTCATGCGTTTAAAAGTTGTCAAGATGTGATGACTTCATGAGGATTATGAAATGATTATTAATACACTAATCTTTAGTCGGTGATGGAAAATTGAATTCAGGAATCAGGTTTCCACCCTACGAGAAAGGGAGGGAGAGCATCATTGGAGAGAAGGGTATAGATACAAGGAATATAATGGGTTGTCGCCATCTTAAGTCTTGTGTTGGTGTTAATTAGCAAACCTAGTTGAGTCAAGTAAGTGGTATTCAACCTTTGAGTGTAAGTCAATATTTCTTGTCGACGATTGTCGATTTATGTTAAGGAAAGTTTGATTGTCGATAAAGATTAGTCGATAGTCATTAGTTCTCATGTGTTTGGTTTGGTTATACTCAAAAGAGAGTATATATATATGAATATACTAGTGGTTTAGCTATAGTTTTGGTATTGCCTGGTCAACATACCAATATATTAACCTATTTATATGTTTGGTTTTGATGTTCTGCAAGATAGTGGGGGAGAGTACCTCGACCCCGTTCACACATCTTGTCGAATAATGAATAATGATATTGGTATGCATTGTTTATGCAACATTTTATTGACATAGGTATTTACATGTTTAACATGACCTATAAGAATATATTTTTTTTCCTAATAGGTGATAACGGAGGATTATGGGAGAGTGGTCAAAAGGACCAACTACTCCACTTGTTAATTGTGAGAAAAACTCGTTTAAGGCAAATACTTTGTCTATGTATCCGCGACATGGTGGAGATACTAAGCTTAGCATGAACAGTTTTAGTAAAAGAAAACAGTAATGAGAACTGACTTATAGTGATGAAGATTAAGATATATATGTATTCAATAGTTGCGTGCAATATATTAAATGATAGTTGCAACCTTTGAAGTCAGTTGGGTGGAAATACCATATGTTGACTCTTAACTCTTAATTGATTCAAATCATGCAAGGTTGGCCCTCGTGCACATGATATGTTATAAGTTATGATTCATGACATATACCTCTCGACTAAAGGTTTGGAGAAGGAATAGTATTTGCTAAGAAAGATATCGCTTATTATTTCGGTACAATCTCAATTAGTCCTTGTCACTCGCTGAGTCACCCACTCATACCGAAGTATTGTTGCAACCGCCAGTAGTGGCCCTTGGCTATCGATGAAGAAACGGTTATACAAGAAGAGGGGATACGTTGGTTATTTTCGGGGGGGACCACCTGCTTGCCACCTCCTCTTCTCGAACTGGGAAATGCATGCACATTCAAGGCAGACGGTGGACCAGGAGTATTCTCAATACAGGTCCTTCATTCAAATCCTATTTATTATCTCATGAATACATAGGTTGAGGGAAGTTGTTCCAGTTCGGTACCAACTATTTGTGCAAGATCTTGCGTGGGTAAGAGAAAAGAAAGAAGTTGACACGAGAGACTAGAGAGGAAGACTGGGTGATTATAACAGAGAGGAAGTCGACCTTTGGTGTGGGAGGTGGAGACGGGCTTCACAAGACAACGATATTGCCTCCAACAAACTGCAACAGAGTTTTCGTACTCCAGTTCTTCGAATACAGGCACGTATGGTTAAAGCTCTACCGTAGAGTAAAGATAGTTTGTCTTCTTAATACAACGAATGTGAAGGTGAGCAATACGGGTTTTCTTTTAGTTATCTGAAGGGATATTTCTTTCTCCTGCTCATTATTCTATTCCTGCTAAATATTCCATGTTGTTGGAAAGTGTATATTTGAACTATGGACCGGATTTAATACTCTGTTGTTATCTCTGTCTCGGGTGGTTGGGTACTGGATAGGCAGTATTTACACTGTGTATAGAGTGATGAATACTGCATTTTGAAACTCTGTCTATTGCACAGTAGAATAGGATCCTTGAAAAAATTCCTTTGATCGATATAAGACTCTCTTCATTCTTGGACGATATATCGAACTTTACTTCCTTAGTGATATTGAACCAAGCTCGAATAATTCTAAAATAAAGAAGTGGAATAATTGACTAAAGCACAACTAAGTGCTAGTTTTTTTTTGTCAAAAATGCTTACTCAAGTAACGTACAACTACTCTTGAGTTCTTTTAATAAATACTGGTTGAGAGACCTTGCAATAATAAACAAGCCCTTGGAAAAGAAAACCTCTTTCCTTCCTCAATGTGTTCCTTATTGAAAACACCCAGGTGGGGTAATTGTAAAGGATGTTTATATACTATTATATAACCTTATGCATGTCTTGATGTCGACATAGTGTTGTCCATATGGTTAAAGACAAGTGAAAATGGGTCAGAAGATAAAACCCTTTTGAATCGTGTTGGGGCTAGAATTGGAGGCAGTAGCCTAGACCCTAGTTGTTGTAGATACGCAACAAAGGGGTTCAACACCAAGTAATTTGACCAAACATGTTAAATGATAACTTGGTGAGTAAGCATTATGCTAAGCAAATTTATTGGAGATGTGATTAGTAGGTCTACACATGTGGTTACCTTTGGTTAACATGATTGCACCATATTGCAAGGAGGAATAAGACCTAAAGAAAGTTATATTATTATTATTATTGGAGATCTAACCCTTACGATGTAGACTAGCCTATATTCTTATTACATTAATGATTTGGAAGGTCAAGAGGATATAATTTTGTGACAAGAAATGCTTAAAGTATTATCACAAGAGTTATCTCTCTCAAGGGTTTGGGTTAAGACTCGGGCAAGTGGTTGTAACCAAGACCCAAGAAGTTACATGGAAGTAACTCAGGTTTTCGAGTCAGAAATAGCCAACAACCCAAAAGAATTAATCACCATGTGAATCTCTGCTTTCTAAGGAAGAATTCTATAATGAAGCTAAAACACTATACATTCAAGACTATATCTAGAAGAAAAGATCTTCAGCTTTAGACTAATATCTATTAGTAGTTAAGTTTAAACATTTTTTCAGTAAATAAAGTGAGTAAAGATGAGGTAATGAGTTAAAGTGCACGTTAGGTGCCATAGTTGCAAGATTGCCTAAACAATAAAGGATAAAATCCTTGTTCCTTTGTTAAATGAATTGTGATTTGAATTATTTTCCTTGAGATGTAAAACCGTTTCATTGTAAGTGCCCCAAACCCTTCTAGGGTTTTGAATTGAATCAAATACCACTCAGTAGAGGATATTATGTAAAGGAAATGTCAGGTAAATTGCTATGGTGAGGAATCCCTCTTGTATTTCATTTGTCCTGAACTAGTGGCAGTTGCCAAGACCCAGTAGTTATGCCAAGTAAACTGGGGGTTCAAGAAAGATCTAACATCTTATCAACTCAGTTGAGTTATGTCTTAGTGAGAAAAGTTATGTAGAGTTATAAGTTCTTGGTGAATGTTTAGTTCCAATACACCTTAAGAGATTCCTTGATATTGTTGAAGCTTTGTTTAATGCATTAAAGATGTTTGGTATTGAATTTTGTGTGTTAAAAGACAAGAAGTCATAAACCCTAGATATTGCAAGGATGCAATAAGGGACTTTTAAAAGGGTTGAAATACCCAAATCTTTACATTGAATGAATATCCTAGATTAAGGACTAGTTCTAAGTTAGATTGAATGGATTTTCTATAATGACTATTTTGAGTCTAGAGTACTAAATAAAGTAAGTAAACTATAGGATGAGACAGTTCCAAGACGAGTCAGAGGTGAGTGTCTAGATGGCATGACCAATCAGAAAGATCATACTTAGCTAGAAGGGATCTAGAGTTGTATGGTCGATTGAGTTTTGTAGGACACATCCCTAGGACTGAGATGGAGAAACTTGACAATTCCTTATATCTATACTCTTCGAGAAGGGCTGGGTCACTTCCAGTTAGGAAGTGCGCGGGGGACCACTTGAGTCCGTGGTTGGAGGAAAAGCACTTGGATGATGCTCTCCCTCTATAGCAGTAAAATATTTGAGGCTTGTGAAGATAGACATCAACATTCCAGATGCAGTGAACTCCAAGATTCTGGCTTACGACAGTCAAAGCTTATGAGGTAAAACTATTATTTATGCTAAGTGTATCCTTTATGATATGAATGAATATTGTAAGGAATTATCTTGATTCTAGTTATGATTACATGTGAATTCCAGTTCTGAATTTATCTGGAAAAGTTATACTTTATTCTTGTGCATATGCAATGATTTAAAAAAAAAAAAAATTCTCTCTCATGTTTACTAAGTTTATTTACCTTCTAGTAAATTCTTGAGTTTACTTGTGTATTAAGAGACGGGTTGTTACAAGAAAGAACCGTACCATCATGGAAATGGCACGAAGCATGTTGCAGACAAAAAATCTTCCAAATACATTTTGGAAAGAAGCAGTTGCCACTATCGTATATATTTTGAATAGAAGTCCCACGAAAGCTGTTCAAAACATCACTCCAAAGGAAGCCTGGAGTGGTCACAAGCCTTTAGTGGCTCATCTTCAAGTCTTTGGATGTTTGGCATATGTGCATGTTCCAGTTCAAAAGTGGAAGTTGGATGCCAAATCCCAACTTTGTATCATTGTGGGATATTCTACTACAACTAAGGGATACAGATTCTATAATCCTGACACAAAGCAATGGATTGTTAGTCGGGATGTGATTTTTGATGAAGGGGGGGTATGGCAGTGGAAAGATGTTGTGCAGCAAAATCCATCAATAATCATAAACATGGAAGATAATATTGTTCCTCCTCTCCCCACAAGCTCAAGTGGAAGTTCAAGCTCAAGTTCCAGTCCTCCAAGTTCACCCAGTTCTTCTAGTAGCACAAATTCAGATAGTGATTCACCTCCACCATCACCTCCACCATCAGTTCCAAGAAAGGTACGAAGTTTGGTTGATATTTATCAAAGGAGTGCAAATATAGTTCCAGTTGTTAATTTTTCTTTATTTAGTACAATTCAAGTTGAACCCTCTATGTATGAAGAAGCAGTGAAAGAACCAGTATGGGTTAATGCTATGAATGATGAGATGAATTCCATTCATAAGAATAATACTTGGGAATTAGTGCAACTTCCCAAAGATAAACAAGTGATTGGTGTGAAATGGATCTACAAAGTCAAATATCATGCCAATGGTTCAGTGGAACGACATAAGGCAAGATTAGTTGCCAAAGGATTTGCAGAAACTCCTAGAGTGGATTATGTAGAAACGTTTGCTCCAGTGGCTAGACTTGATATAGTAAAGATTATATTGTCTATAGCTGCACAATACAAGTGGCCAATATTTGAAATGGATGTGAAATCAACATTCCTTAATGGTTATATAGATGAGGAAGTTTATGCGGAACAACCTGTGGGTTATGAAGTTCAAGGAAAATAACACTTAGTCTACAAGTTGAAGAAAGCTCTTTATGGGTTGAAGCAAGCTCCTCGTTCCTGATATGCTAGAATTGACAGTTATTTCATGAAGAAGGGATTCAACAGAAGCCACTTAGAGCCAACTTTGTATGTCCAACGTATTGGTAATGATATTCTCATAGTTTGCCTTTATGTTGATGATCTTATTTATACAGGTAACAACAAAGCTCTCATAGAGAAGTTTCAAGCAAAAATGAAACAAGAATTTGAAATGTCAGATCTGGGACTCATACACTATTTTCTTGGTGTAAAGGTACTACAAACATCAAAAGGTATATATATATTTCTCAAACCAAGTATGTTGCTGATTTATTGAAGAAGTTTAGAATGGTGGCATGCAAAGCATTTGCAACCCCCATAGCAATTGGTGAGAAATTAACTAAGGAGGATATTAGTCCCAAGGTTGATGCTACTTTATATAGAAGTTTGGTTGGTAGTCTCATGTACCTCACAACCACTAGACCCGATATTATGTATGCTGTGAGCCTCACCTCTCGGTTGATGCATGATCCACATGAGTCTCATTGGCGAGTTGCTAAAAGAATTTTGAGGTATGTGAGTGGTACACAAAATTTTGGAATTCATTATTCTCCCACTAAATAGTTTGAGTTAGTTGGTTACACAGATTCTGATTGGGTGATCCCATAATAGTGGTTTACAATTTTTGGCCAAACTGGACACTGAAATTATTATTTTTAACTAAATCTTCACATTCAGGCACCTATAGCGGCTAAACTATGAGGAATTTGAAGATGGTGCAAACTAGAGTCTCATCAATTTTGTCTAGATTTCTAAAAATATTTTTTAAAATTTTGGAATCAAATTGCACTTTTTTCCATCTCCCACGAAAATAGATTTTTTTCAGAAACAACATTTTTAAAAAGTGATGCACACCAGATAACGCATAACTTTTTCCATGAAGGATAAAATTCTAATTCTTTCAAATTTAGATTTGTAACTCTAATATCTAGTGCTTCCACTTGGTTAGATAGTTTTTATTGAATATTTTTTCCTTAATCAAGTTCAAACTAATTACAATCTCGCATTACACAGATAACGCGATAAATTTTTGTATATGTCAAAAATTTAATTTAATTTTTTGTTGGATCAAGGACTTCAATATCTGGTGCACCTTATATTTTTCATTTTTTTTTGATAATCTTCTATTTTTCCACATGTGAAGAACAAAGAAATTCATTTTCATGAAAAACCATGTTTAATAAAACTTAAAACAAATACATAACAAAACCAAAAATATTAAAATTATATTCATTGGATAGCTTGTTCCGAGGAATACCATAATCATTTGAAATAAATTTGAAATGAATTCATTTGATCCCCTAAAATCTAAATGAAAAGTGATTTTTTATCAGCATTTTGATAGGTGTAAAGGAGACACATTTATAGGTATGGTTTAAAACTAGCGAGGTTCTATCCAAGGGGGTTTGATCTAAGGTGATTTGATCAAACCCTCTTCAATTGGAATCCTTAAAATGGAACTTTTTAAGACTTAAATCATTATATTTTCTAAAAATATGTGATTTCAGCTAAAATTCGTTCATCTCAAGAATTGTAAACCACTATTATGACAGCACCCGATTGGGCTGGTTCAGTGGATGATAGAAAGTCTACATCTGGATATGTTTTTTCACTTGGTTCTGGAGTTGTTTCTTGGAGTAGTAAAAAATAGGCAACAGTGGCTCTTTCTTCAACAAAAGCGGAATACATGGTAGCATCATCAGCAAGTTCTCAAGCAGTAGGAATAAGAAGGATATTGGCAGATCTACATTTGGCTCCTGAGCATCCAACCACCATTTATTGTGATAACAATAGCACTATTGCCATGACAAAGAATCCTGTGTTTCATGCCAGAACGAAACACATAGAGATCCGATATCATTACATCTGTGACTTGGTTCAAAATGGGCAAGTAGAGTTGCAGTTCTGTCCTACATCTGAGCAAGTTGCTAATATCTTTACCAAGGCTCTTACTACACCAAGTGTTGTGGCCTTGAGAAAACAGTTGGGACTCACCCCTATTGATCATTCAGGAGGAGATTGAAGATATGAATAAGTCAATAGTTTTTTAGTACTTTTTAGTTTTTAAACAGTTTTTAAAGCAGCTTTTAAATGCAGTTCATACTGTGTATTTCTTCATTGTTTTAGTTTTTAGCTTTTCCAGCTTTAGAAATGTTCGGTGTAGGTTTTGTTTTAAACTTTGTTTTTTAAGCTTTCTTTTGCTTTATTCTTTCTTTAGTCTATGCACTGTTTCTCCAACTCTCTATATAGAATCATCTTGTAATAACTTTTACACAGTTTTTGAATAATAGAAATATAATACAGCCGAATATCATTATCTTCTGTCTGCTGTTTATTGTTTCAACTTTCTATTCAATTCTCTGCAAATTATAAGTTTATGAAACAGTTTATCAAGTTTATAGTTTTTTTTGTTAATCTCAGCTTTAGAATTATATCTTTCACATCCATGGCCGACTCCTCCATATTGTTCTGAACTGGCTGAGCTCCACTGGCAGCATTTTTTTCATCGTATGAACCCATTTCTATAATTTTGTTCAAATTGTTTTTTTCAAAAGCAACTATAAACCCGATTATATAATGAGACGGAGGATTAACGCCACCTAAACCTAATAATTTGTGCGTTCAGGTGTTTTAACATTTTTCAACATAATTATTGTGAATCTTTTCCTTCAACGCCAACGTACTCGGTTATAATTATGATGATGAACACCATTGCTCCACCATTATATCTTCAACTGCAAGAAAGTCTGTCTTAAATTTTTCTGGCTCTTAAGTCCCATCATTTTCACCATTCAATTTGGCATTTCCATGGTTGTCGACTACTCTCCAGACACATTAAAATACAGTACCTTAAAAATCAACGCCAATTCTCTCGATTCTATAAAAATTGAAAAAGGGTACAAACAAGAATGTGGATTCTATGAAACAAGCACAGGCTTCTTTCTTGACTCAGGGAGAGAGATCCAGAACCTCCATAAACTTAAATATTATACAATTTTCTGCTAAGGCGTACTACAGTGAGACCCAGAATCTCTGTAAAATTAAGTACTTAATTTTAAAATACACTGCGCAAAGTCACTGTGCTAAAGATGTGGCTCGGTTTCGAGAGAGTGGTGAACAAAATTAGCAATGCAGTAAGCAATAGACTGAACAGTAACCATGGGATTAACACCGAGAGCAGTTGGCAGGACGCTTGCATCGGCCACAAACAACCTCTTCACTTCCCACGACTCACCTCTCCCGTCCACCGCCGAAACGCGCTCGTCCGCCCCCATTCTACAACTGCCCATCTGGTGCGCAGAGCACAGAGGCGTCGACAAGTCCTTCAATCGCCTCTAGCTGACATTTTTAATAAACCTCTTAATCTCCTCCGCACTCGAACCGGGGATCTTCAAACGGTCGCCCTTGCAATGATGAGTGCCGATTTCTTGGGCACCCGCAGCGACGAGAATCCTGAGGGTCTTTTCGATTTCTTTGTTCATATTCTTTTCGTCGTGAGAGCTCAGGCGGTATGTTAAGTGGCCCTGCAGGTTGACTGTGCCGGAGCCTTTGTCTCTGGCCAAGGCGAAGAGATGACACGTTCTGGAGAATCTCAACATTCGTTCTTTCATGTCGAGAGCGGATATCCATGGCATCAGGACCGAAAATATGCCCGGGTGCAGCGAAGGGGTTTGGATAATGGTTCCGTAGCCAGATGGGTCGCCCATTGAATGCATTGCAGTTATGATGGGGCCCTCGTAGCTGTTTTCACTAGCGTCAGGAAAAAAACCCCATGCCATCTGGACCGGATGGAGGTGGAGGTTGCACCCAATGTTGGGGTTTTTCAGGCCACCCTTTTTAAGCAGGACGGGGCTGCAGAGAGCCCCGCAGGAAACCACTGTCGCTCTCGAATGCACCTCCATACGTAATCCTCCCTTTCCTGCCTCAATCACCACACCTGCGGCTACCGTTTTTTTTATTGTGGCCTCCATGGTTTGTGATGATGACTCGCTGGGCTTTGCATGATGAGAGAATGACAGCCCCGTGATTGACGGCGTCGAGCAATCACATCTCTTGTGTGCCTTGTTTCGTACCATCTTTGTAGCCGAACCAGCACCACCCGCACCAATGCTCCGGATCGTCGTTGCGTGGGACGTCGAGCACATCGTAGTTGAGGTTCGCGCAACCCTTTCTTAGTGTCTTGTTGGCAAGCCCTTCACTACACACAACCTCCTTCACGTCCGTTCTCTCGCACACGGCGCTCGTGGCTTGAGAAAACTGCGGCGAGGAAAATAGAGGGAGTTTGAGTTCGTCGCTCCACTCAGAAATTAGGTGAGCAGGCGTGCAAAGGGAGGCAGACCAGTTGATGGAGGACCCTCCGCCCACGGTGGAGGCGGCGAGAAGGACTACCCCGAGGTTGTCTGTGGCCAAGAGTCCGACCCCCCCATACATCTGATCCAACGACAACCCTTCCAGTAAGGACAGATCCTTCCTTACAAAGTATTTGCCTTTTTCTACCACTATCACTTTGTGCCCGGCTTTGGAAAGCACCCCTGCAACCACTCCTCCTCCGCTGCCCGACCCAACCACCACCACGTCGCATTTTATAGTGATTACTTTCTCTTTGTTCTTTCCTTTTCCAGAGCTCCCCTCTATAACTTCACAACCAGCCTTGCGCAGAGTGTTGCTGATGTTATTTACTGCAACGTCTTGCAACTCAATGACCTTGTCATGCAATGGGCCTTTCGTGGCTTCCTTTCTTCTTTAGGATTGCAGCTCCGGGTCTGGCCCACAGTAACCCATTGCTTTCCACAAAGGATTTTCATTCTTCTTATCCACCTGCAAAATTTTCAAATATATATAGTTTATTTTCCATGTCACAGTTGATTTTTTAAAAATGGAATGACTTTTTATACATTAACGAGAAAATAGGGCTGATTTACTCTGAGAGAAGAGAAAAAATCTTTGAAATTTAGTTGGAAGACAAGGAAAATTTATTAGACCACAAACAAAGGGAGACAATTTTGGCTATCAAAATTGTTTTGAAAGATGCAATTGAGAAAAACAAGAGCACCTTTCACAGATATTTAGTTCATATTAAAAGATAGAAAGTGATAAAGACAAGTATAAATAAAAAGAAAAACAATAAAGAAATATTATGTTAAAATAAAAACAATATGGATCAACATCACATCAAAATCAATTCACTTGTAAAAATAAGAAATAAAAAACAAAGATACAAATAAAAAATTAAAATAAATGTTCATTAGAATTTTGGATTTGAAAATATTAAGTATTTTTAATCATATTCACATAATCAAATTCAAAACCTTAAAATTAATTAAAAAAAAATGTATATCCGCCTATAGTTATTAATTTGAATCCCCATAAAGTTCATTTGGCATGCTAGATAAACACATATTTTTTTGACATGATGTTAATAACTCAAAAAAAAAAAATGACATTAAATTGGATTAAAACATAAAGTTGGAACACAGCTCATGATATTTATTCTGCCCTCTAAAAGAAGGGCAGACGTATATAGTAGTATAGGTATACCTGCAAAAATTGAGTCAAATAATTGCTGTTTTGGAAGAGTAGGTCCGGCAATCATCACTTCTACAGACTTACAATCATAAAACAATTGTAGCACATTAAAGGATACCGGTGCACCTTTTCTTCTCCAGAAACCATTTGGATATTAAACTATTAGGCATTAATACACTTATGTCTTAAAGGAACATAGAGACTATTATAGATGATCTTGTCCCTTCAGCTAGCCTGTTACCATCTGTCGTTTTATTTAATGTTCATATTTTTCTTGTATTTATCTCTAACTATCCTATTACAGAAAATATCCAATAAAAATCACTGTAAAAGTCATCATAACTTTCGAGAAATTCAGTGTCTGCATATGGGAGAAAACAGGCAACAAAACCAGAAAGAAAGTGTCTGTCTTCACTAGACTATTTTCTGCTGTAAAAAGCAGGACCAAGTCCTCCACCGGCTGATTTGAAGACTACAATAAAAAACTTTATTGAGTATGCAATCAAGCAAGTGAATTAAAATATTAACATAGCTGAAGACCTTTAAATAACTGTTATAAACACATATTGGAACGAATGATAATTTTAACTGCATCAGTGACATAAACTATTCAACATAACAAAATGTAGAATGTCATCAAGAACTTTGCTTATAAATCTTCTACACTGTTTATTCCAAAAGTTTTGTATTCCCATAAAACTGATGCAAAATATGTATGGGAAGAGCTTATTAATGATGGGCTTTCGCAATTTCAAGAAACAGAATTTACTAAAATTTCAGGCACCTAGTCTGACAGCCTTTTCCAAAGCTCCATACTGATGTAATTCAGGTGTTCTAGCATACATTTAAGCATTTTACGAAATATACAAAACCTTAAAGAACATTGAATGAGCAGCATCTAATATCTATAAATGTATGGGAAGGGCTGTGCTTTTGCAATTTAAAAACTCAAAATTACAGATATACCTTAATGGATATACCTTTGTGTAGAATGTAAGGCAGCATAAGAATTTGATGGCCTTAAATAGTAGACGAAAGAGATAAAAAGAGCTGTGAGACCAAGAAAGCATAATTTCCTCCCTTGTATGCTGTGGACCCTGGGAAAACCTTTGGAAATAGGGAAAATTACAGGATAGAGATAATCTCCCACACAATATA
Organism: Sequoia sempervirens; assembly: GCA_007258455.2. Lineage (NCBI taxonomy): Eukaryota > Viridiplantae > Streptophyta > Pinopsida > Cupressales > Cupressaceae > Sequoia > Sequoia sempervirens. Next base: position 41,838 of record VDFB02049047.1, read on the forward strand.
AACGTCCCGTACCATGTTGAAAGAAGCCATAATGATAGGCTCATCAATCCCAAAGCAGCGTGTACCAAGCGCTCAGACATATATCCTGCTAACTGTAATTGTTTTCCAAAAACAAACCAATTAGAACCCATAATTTCAATCCTTAATGTTTAATTTCTCTCAATTCCATAAAAACAAGAACGCATGTCATAATATAATCTCCTCTGCCTTTTCATTCCAATTTTTTTGTTCTAAAAAATTTACATAAAGAAGAATGTCTTGGGTAAAGCAGAAACAAGTATACATGTAGGGGTATTCCAGCCTGGGAAGCCGAGGTGCCATAGAAAGATTTAAGTGCATCCTCCTCATGTGGATCACTCTTTGAAATTGCATCGTGATTCAGAGAAGGAAACAAGGTATCACACAAAGCTGTCAAAGCTTCCATTTGGGCTTCTGAATACTTTTTATTCTCATAAATTGGCCTGCCACCTCTCAGCAGAAAATGGGCATCCATGGCCGACTCCTTCATATTGTTCTGAACTGGTTCAGCTCCACTGGGAGCAATTTTTTCGTCATATGAACCCATTTCTATAATTTTGTTCAAATTGTTTCTTTCAAAAGCAACTATAAACCCGAATATATAATGAGACGGAGGATTAACGCCACCTAAACCTAATAATTTGTCCATTAACGTGTTTAACATTTTTCAACATAATTACTGTGAATCTTTTCCTTCAACGCCAAAATGCTCAGTTATAATTATGATGAACAACACCATATTCCACCATTATATCTTCAACTGCAAGAAAGTCTATCTTAAATTTTTCTGGCTGTGAAGGCCCGTCATTTTCACCATGTAATTTGGCATTTCCATGGTTGGCAAATACTCCCCAGACAAGCATTTTTCGTGTCCTCCTCCACTCCTTATGTTAGCTCAACCTTTTTATTAGTTATTTAAGATTGAAAATGACCACCTTGAATGCATCTGCATTTTACGGTCTATTTTTAAAGATATATTAAATGTAACGAACTAGATCTAGACGATATTATTGGGGTGTGTTAATTTATGATGTGAGGTACAGTTTAATAATTGTTTTATTTTTTAAATGAATATTAAATAATAATATTTATTTAAATTATCATAAAATAAAGATATATTTAATTTATTTTATATTATTTTAATTTTAATTTAAAATTATTTTATTTATAATATATAGATACATAAATTTTATTATATCTGTTTTGTATACTTTATTTTTTAATAATACACTTGTTCTACTTTTGAAAAAAGTTCATTGTTTTGATAATTCTATTTTTTTTAAAAATATTTATTTATATCTAATACATACATACATGCATAAATACATGTATATATACACATATATACATACATACATACATACATACATACACATATACATATACATATACATATACATATAAGATTGTTGAACATGTTCTAAGAGGGAAATACCCATCAATATTTCGTATATAGAAGTTAGGATACTCCTATGAAGAGTCATAACCCCATAGAAAAATGTCATGGGCTACAAAACAAAAAAATGTTAATTGTAGTATAACTACTATTGACATATGGACTGCGTATCAAAATGCCACTATAACTAAAAACCTAATGTCTCTTTGTCTGATTACACATCATATAATTATTTTTAATTTAGTCCTATATCACCACCTCCATATCTCCATCTTGACTTGATTCTAAGCTCCCAAGAATAATTTCAAATGACCAATCCACCTCTATCAATGTCGAAGCTCTAGTTGTGTGCTTGTAGCCTTCATAAATTTGATACTT
>VDFB02049048.1:0-21533 GCA_007258455.2 Sequoia sempervirens
GAGGATAATGAATAATTAAATAATTAAAAGAATTATTTAGTTATAGTAGAAAAATGAAAATTATTAAATAAATAAGAATTTATTTAATTATAGAAAGAAAGGGGACATTAGTGACGTAATTAAATAAATATAATTTATTTAATTAATCAAAAGAAGAAATTAATTAATTAAATAATTAAAATTATTTAATTAATTGAAGAATGTGACTTTAGATAATAATCAAATAATTAAAATTATTCAATTATGCAAGGAAGAAAAATAATTGACAAGGAAAAATGGTGTTCGCAGGCTTAGGACATTTTTCAGTGTCTACATTTGCCTCTCTTTGATACAATGCAATTTATCATGTTGTATAAAAAAAAATAGTTCAAAAATATACCCTCATGTGCCATGGTGAAGGAGAGATAGACATATGCCTCCTCGGAAATTTTTTGCAAATTTTGAAAGAGTTTTGAAAAAATTTAAAAAATTATTCCGATATGCAAATTTGATAGTGGATGAATGCATGGATTGATGAAGAGAAATGTTAGCGAGAGGGAATGGATATTAGCATGGAGTTAATGGAGACAAAAAAGGTTTGGTATTTTGCTTGATAGATGGTAGGATTTGCATTTAATCATCATTGGGCATTAAAAATATGATAAATGGACAATAGACACCATGGTATGACATAGACCAAGGTGTGCAAAGTTATCCACTTGTAAAAATAGACACTTAACATAAAAGAAATGGCATGACTCATACTAAGAGAAAAGTTGCCCCAGTATTTTTTCCAATATGATCCACAAGCAATAATCAAAAGAAAATCAAGTCATAAGACATCATCGCTCCTCTAAATCCTTCATGAGACATCCTGGAGGTAGCTAGTAACATGACAAAAAGTAAATCAATAAATAGATAAGATAAATTGAACCAAAAAATTCAACACCCATTTAGATCATTTCCAATGTTTGTTTGTTGATAAGATTGACTAATTGATTGATGGGTTGATTGATTGACAATGCCTGGTTTTAGGAGAGGAAACATGTCATATAAGATGTCAAGTTTGGTTTTGATCATGTAACCACCTGTATAAGGAAAATGATAGAGTTTGATATATGACAATGTCTAGTTTCAAAAAGGACACATCCTATATAAGACATGATTTATTGTTTTGATGTTTGAGGTTGATGTTTGATTGATTAGACAATTGATTGATTTGGTTTAAAGACTTTGTTGGATAGTTTGTTTGTTTGATTTGTGACTTGTTGAGGTTTTGATGATTGTTTGTGTCTAATGACAATGTTTGATTTGTTGTGATTGACCCAAAAAACCCTAAAGTATCGACCTAGGGCCTCACCGGGGGCTCATAAGTTGATGGCCTTGCCTACGTAACAATGCACGAAGACCTCATAGTTCGACAAGACTTGAATTTGTTTCATTTTGAATCATGATTGACTTTATTTGATAAACCCTAAAGGACTAACCTAGTGCCTCAAGGGCTCATCGATTGATGGCCTTGCCTACATTATACACGTAGAGGCAATGTAGTTTGATTGGACTTGGACTAACATGACTTGACACTAACTCTGTTTTTGGGATTTTTGAAGGTTACTTGGATGTTTTTGGATTTTGACATGTTTTGATTTTTTTGGATTTTTGAAATGTTCTGAGTTTTTTTGGATTTTTGAAATTTTTTGATTTTTATGGATTTTTGAAATGCTTTGATTTTTTTTAATTTTTGATATAGTGACCTCTAAAATCAAGTGTAGAATCCAATGAAGATGTAGGTTAAGGACTTTCCCCCAGTCGGATATAAGACCAATTTATTAGGGATGGCATGGGGTAAGCTTTTTGCAAGTGGATATGAAAAGCGAAAGACGTGAGATGCCAATCATTACAAGTTATGGGAAGGACACAAAGCATTATTATGGATAACATGAAAATGGTGGAGGCGATATTATGAGTGAAGGTGGAAAACCAAATAGAATGATGGTAAATGATGGAGTGAATATTGACTGCACATGGCACCTGTTTGCCAAGTTTTCAGCATGGTACTTATCCAAAACACCACTAAAGTGGTTTTCACTATTCGATGAATTATTTCTCTTTACTATTTTCTTAATTTTTTAATTTTTTTGTTGTCACCAAGATGCCTGTTTGCCAAGTTTTCATCAGGGTATTAATTTTTTATTTTTATTTTTGTATTTTTCAAGTTTTGACATGGCTCTCTATCTCTGAAGTTAAGTATAAAATTTGTGCAAGTGCAAGTTGTTGACATGATCTGACAATGGTTCACCTTCAGGAGTTGAAAGTTTCAATAAGCTCCTTGAAGGCGTATACTATCATGACAATATAAGGACCCAACCAATTTGGTTCAAACTTTCTTGGCCATGCCAAATGAAAGGATCTAATCTAAATGAAGGGTGTGAATGATGGATGCAAAGGTTGATTGATGTGGAAAATGAAGGGAGCTAGGGGCCACCGAGCCTCATACGAAAAGGAGATTAGGTGACCAATGATTTATAGTATGTGAAGGGGTCGTCATCAAAGGTCCATCGAGAAACATTGCCAAAGGAGATGGAATGATATGATGGATGGGTGGATATGGATGGATGCAATGGAGTGTATGGCTTGAGTGAAAGTGATGAGGAGGAAGAATATGGATCAACAAGCTCTTCTTTTGACATGTTGCTTTGATAGATGCCCCTAGTTATTTTCGATGAAGAGGCATAATTAGAGATAAAAAAATTCATATTTTCATTCTTGACTTGTATTTTATATTTGATTTTTCCAACAGCTTTTTATTTTGACTAGAGGACTTGATCTTTCTTTCTTTGTATTATTTATTTTGATTCTAGATCTCCTTTAAAAGAAGGAATTTTCACCTTTTCTTCTTAAGGAACTACTTGTTGATCCATATCTATGAGGTGGATGGACGTGAGTGAGATGGATGAGATAGTTGAGGTGTTAGGAATGTGTGATTCATGAAAAATCTTGACGATGCACTCAATGGGTTCTTCAGGATTATCCTTGTTGGTACTGATAACATCAAAGGAAGCTTGCACATCCTTAATGAATTGGAACGACGACTTAGTAGAGGCAATATTAGGGGATGTATCTCCTAACCCAGGATGGTCAGACTGGAAGGACAATTATTCAAAAGATGGAGTGGAAGGAAAAGAATCATGATGTGGAGAAGGATGATCTTGCACATCCTCAATAGGGTCTTGGATAGATATGGTGAAGATGGAGGTATCATCAAGATCCAAAAAATTTTCAATCCAAGCATGGCCATCTATTTGCATATTTTTTGAAGCTGACTTAAAATCATTCTTGGAAGCTTGGATATCCTTAGCAGTATTAACACTTTCACCTATGGATGAACTGTCCATACAATACTCTCCACATCCCATGTCATGGACCTAGATCTTGGTTTTTTTCGGTGCAGTAAATGAAGTAGATGACTTGGTCAAGGAGGATGGATCAATATAATGTGAGGAGGTGGAGGAAAAAGCTTCCTAGTTGATAGGCACTTGAAATTCAGTAGTCCCTCTTAGATTACTGCAATACTGAAAAAAGGTCAAGATCGCCAACAATTTTGATCTCAGTGCCATTGTAGGGAAACTTTAGGCATTGGTGGTAGGTGGATGATGCAACCTTCATAGCATGAATCCATGGTCAGTCAAGGAGAATATTGTAAGGGAGATCCAGGTCCAACACTTGGAATGTGGTTTCCAATATTGCGGGCCCAACTCTAATTGGTAATGTTATTACGCCTTTGGAGGAACGTTCTTCATCGTCATAGGCTTTTATGATAATGCTCTTTTTTGCATCCACACAAGATTTAGAGGAGACTAATTCCTTAACTAGTTTAAGAGTGCAAATATTTAATCCCGCTCCATTGTCTACCAAAATTTGTCTAATTTTATGTTTATGGACATAGACTTCTAGGTAAAAGGGGTCATTATGATTGGGCTTTTGAGATGAAAAATCTTGGTCTAAAAAAGTGACATGGTGAGTTTTGGCTAAGTATCCCACAATTTCTTGGAAATTATTGAAATCAAGATCGATTGGTATGGAGGTGTCTTGTAATGCTTTGTCAAGAATAGCTTTTTGCTTGAGGGATATACAAAGTAACTCAAGGGTGGATATTTGAGCAGGTGTTTTTCCCAAGTGGTCTAAGAGGTTGTATTGGGACTTTTTTTGTTGCTTATGGGGAGAACCTTGTAGGGTCACCTTGGTTCATCATGTGTTTACTGCATATTCTAGTGGATTTTTAATGGTAATAGTATTGACCTGGTCATTTGCGGCTTGAATATGATGTATAGTATAGTCATGCTCAACACAGGTATAATTAGCTTATTGGTCTTTGCACCCGAACTAGAGGCCTTACCTATCCCATGGTCTTGCAAAGGATTCTTAAAAATGGTATGATCATTATTGGAGGTCTATTGTTAACTATCGACTTCTATGACACCATTTTCAATTAGGTCATGTATTATGTTCTTGATTTGTATGCTTGATGAAGTTTTGTGTCCTTTGATACGGTGATAACACAAAAGGAATTTTCATCCCACCACAGAGGTTTGAATTACCCTGGATCATAATGTTGCGGGTTGGGCAATTGAATTACCTTGGACTACAAGAGTTGTTTTAGGATGGATTCAATTGGTTCCCCTAAGGGAGTGTACTTGCGTCTTGTTGGAAAATTCCTTTGAGGTCTTTGTTCTTGGTTATTTTGAAGGGTGTTTGTTGTTTGGTCAGGGATGCTGGTGGGTTTTTTGATGTATTGGGCCCTTTAAGTGTGATCGCAGGACCAACATGTATAGCCTTTGTGTTGAAAACTTCATCATTTGTGACAATCTTATTGCGGGCCCAATATTTACTTTTGTCATTGGAGGTACCTTGGGCATTCTATTTTTTGTTAAATGTCTTAAGTTCCCCTTTCTCAATAAGGGCTTTCTCAAGTATCATTCCCTTTTCCACTAGCTTAGAAAATTTTGTGCAACAATGGTCTTACAATTGAAATTTGAGGTCTTAGAGCAGTTTTCTATGAACATGAGAATCTTTTGTTTCTTAGGAATATTGACAAGACAACGACTAGCCAAGATCCTCCATCTTTGGAAGAATGTTATGAATGAATCAACTTCTTCTTTCTTTTATGACATAATGTGGCTATGGTGATGTAATTTTCAATGTTATAAGCAAAGTGAGTGATAAATTGGTTGGCTAGTTCATCCCATGTTCTTATGTTGGAAGGTAGATGGGGAAAAAAATTGAGTGTCTATCCTATGAGACTCCTAGGAAACAATCTCATGAGATATGTATGTTTGGATGCAATGTCTATCAAATCCATGTGGAACTCCCTTACATGTTTAATCAGATTCCCCTTTCCTCTATACTTGGTCAAATTTGGCATGATATAGTTGTGAGGAAATAGAGGCATGTATATGATTTTGTCAAAGGGGTATGGACATAAATCTTGTGTTGAGTAAGTCTTTTTTGTCAATATTTGCATGTTTTCCACTTGTTTCTTCAATGCAAGCATTTTATTGGCTAAGACATCAACTTTTGTAAGGGATGAGTCCACTACATTCTTGACAACATTATGATATGGGCCCATGTTTGTGTTTTGCAATCCAATATGTTAGCTGGATGTGTGTGGTATGTTTAGGTTTGGAATGTTTTGGGTGAATGAAGGAATTTTATTTTGGATATGTGGGGTTTGAGTTTGGATATGCAAGGTGAAAGTTGGAATTTGAGGGATATGTGAGGTATTCATATTGAATTGTGTTTGAAATGGATTGGGAGTATTTTGATCTTGTGTGCTTTGGTTACCATGTTGTTGGAAAGGGCCTTGTGTGTTTGTTTGTAGGGGAATGCTTGTGGTAGAACCTGATGTGTTTTGGTTTCCATGTTGTTGGAAAGACCCCTGCCTATTTTTTTTGTAGGGGAATGCTTGTGGTAGGACCTTGTGACAATGTATTGGTGTTGAAATTGGTGTTTGGTTGTGGCTTAGGTCCACTAATATGAACCTTTCACATTTTTTTTCTACCAAAGGGATTTGATGATGATGCACCCATGGCCTTGGATGGTGATAAAAATGGATTAAATGTAGTGCCAAAGGGTTTTGTCATTACTTGTGTCATAGCTTCTGTCCCAAATAGTGTCATGTGGATTGTTGTAGAATCTTGTGTTGATCCTCCTAATAACATAGTAGCATTTATTTGTGGGATAGAACATTTAGGAGTAGATGTATCATGTTTGTTGAAAATTGAGGTGTTTATGTAGCTTAATACTCTGTAAGACTTTATGATTGCTGATCTAAATATGTATTCTTTGTTATAGATTCTTTGTGGGTGATTATCTAATTAATTCATTTTATCATTTGTAGAATGAAGACAAAAGGTTGTAGAAGAATTAGACAGGATATTAGAAGATACACAACATATACAATGGAGAAACCCTTTCAGGAAAAAACTCCACCAAGAATCAATGTATTATTTAATCTCTGAAGTAGATTACAATAATTCCAATCCTTGCTTGAGAATACTTATTTTTCCTTCACCAAATCTTCTTCACAACCTACAATAAAAATAATACAATCTCTCTTCAACTTGCTTGAGATAAATAGGCAATAATCAATTTTGTAAACTCCAAAGAGTTACAATTACAAAGCTCAATCCCTATCTCACAAAAAGGTACACCTATCTCTTGCAAGTAGAGTTCTACCATGAAGAATAATGCCAAAACATGAGCTTCATCCATTTGGGCGTCCCAAACTAAAGTCACAATTGGACCTTGATTATGTAGATATCTTCAAATCTTATCCTCAAAGTGGGCACCCAAGAGTGGGCCCACTTAATTTATCCTTCTAAAATATCTTAGCATGCAAAAGAGTTAACTCCAAGAAGCCAACTTGGGCACCCAAGGTGGGTCCAATTCATTCTTTGTTAACTAAAACATATCTCTCCACCATTCATGCAAGAATGGCCATCCCTTGTTAACTGAAGGTAGTCACCTGTTATCTATCATGCAACTCAAGTCATTAGTCATGCATTCCAAGTTAACTAAAGTCAACTAGCATTCAACTAAAACTAACTGAAGATAACTGAACCATAACTGAACTGAACTAAACCGAACTAAACTGAACTAAACTAAATTGATTCTGAATTGAACTAAACTAAACTAAACTAAACTGATCTGAACTAAACTGAACTAAACTTCATGCATGTAAACATCAATCCCTAGCTCCTAAGATCTTTACATGCATTCAAAAGTGTTATCTTTTACTCCAAATAGTTAACTTAACTCAAGGTGAGTTCCACCTTCCATGTGGGTGCCCCATGTGCTCCTATTATTTAGGAACTCATCTTGGACACCCTCACATTCTCCTATCATTTATAATTAATTACAAATGTCAATTAACATGATTATTTCATTCAAAATTAATCTATTTCTAATCTTATTGTTTGAGAACACTTTCCAAGGACTTAAGAGATACATGAAATAAATAATGTTTTAGGGTTGCAATTAAATGGCATCCTATTTCCAACATTCTCCCACTTGACATTATACATCATAGTTATTCTAAACAAGGAATAATTATTATAAATCAAGTACAGGACTTAAGGCCAATGGCCTTCCTGCACCAACTAATCAATCCATGCCAACTTCAAATGCAACCTACATAATCATGAAGCTCCAAGCAAATGATTAAAACCAAGAGAAATTATCTATAGGAATTGGTTTCATAATATAATCTGCAACATTAATTAAAGTGTCAACTTTCTCAATTAATACCTTCCCACTCTCAACCATTTCTTGCACAAAGTGATACTTAACATCAACATGCTTAGTACAAGCATGATACATAGGATTCTTGGATAAACACATAACACTCTGACTATCACATTCAAGTTTAACTTGTACTAAAAAACTGTCCAATAATACCTTTCCCAAGTCTCTATAACTAAACCTCCCTTCGGATGTGTAATCACTGGGCGTGTTGAACTCACGCTCAACCAAGGTAGGCTCCTCAGCCTTTCGTTTTGAAAACCATTTCTTGCTAGTTAGACATCTAAATTTAATCACCCCATATGATAAATTTTACTCCCTTTCGGGCTACTTCATATTAAAATATTAATTTATTAAATTAATATACATCTTTTATCCTTACATTCTGCGGAAGTATTTGATTTAATAATTAAATGCTTTATCTTTCACCTCTAAATTAAATAAATACACTAATTTTATTTAATTTAGCTCATTTCTTCCCCTTTGATTTAAAACCCATTTAAAATTCTTCACCTTCTCTCTCCCCTTGTCACATCCCTCCATTTTGTTCTAATCAATTTCATCGCACTAATTCATGTGATTTAGCATGTGTATCCTCTTTAATCAAAGATTAATGTCACATCCCTCCTACATTTTCCACCTCTTGCCTCTAATCTTCCATTAATTATCCCAATCCATTTGTACAACCTTAACCAAGGTCATTAGCCATATTTAGCAACTTCACTTTTTAGCCATCCCTTTGTAATTTACTTCTTTTGCATTGACCTCTCTTTCCCATGTGAATTTTTTTAATTCACATTTATCATCCTAGATTCCCTCCCTATACGTGAATTTTAACCACACATTCCATCACCATCCCTTCCGCTTCTAGAACCTTGACCTGTCACAATCTCCGCCATGTGTGACCACTTCTTTACCCTTCTTTAGATCTTTCCTAAGAATGTGGAATTTCCAATTCACATTTATATCCCCAACCACCTTTCCCTTTCTCCCATGTAGATTTTGAGGAATTCTAAAATTCCTCAAATGTCCCTTTCACTCCCACTTGGGGACAAGAAATCCCTTTTTGTGGAAATCTCCTCACCCCCAAGGTGCTTGTCCTTCCTCCACCTCATGTACCTTCTTGACACCTCATCTCCATCTCATATCCCCTTGGCCACTTCACCCTCCACATATCAAGATGTGAGGGCTTGTGGGTTTTCAACCCACCATAGCCCTTCATCTTGGCCTTGTTGGAGCAATCTTGACCATTGAATTCTCTAGAGAATTCAAGTTCTCCTATAAATACCCCCTCCTCAAGGGAATTTTCAACGCTTAGCCATTTGATAACTACATGCTGCCAATTTGCCTTCACTATCATCTAGCCATCATTTTGCACATTCAATCTTACATTTAGCCACTCAAGAAGCCATCTAAGTAGCACACAAAATCATCCCAAGCAAGGGCCAATCAAGGAGTCGTCAACAACAAGGAAGGTGAAATCATTTGCATCTTGTTTTATCCATTTTCCTTCTTATTTCATCACTCTTTAGGCTAATTTTGAAGTGTCCTTAGTCTTTTATCACTTGCATTTTTAGTTAATTTGCAATACCTGAGTAGGGGTAAATTCTCCTTAGGGATCACATTGGCATGCTCTCTATGGGGACCCACAAACGGGTTCCTCCTCCCATTTACCGATTCATCTTGCTAAGTATCGCGGTGCGGTTGCGCAAGGTGGAAGCACCTCCTTTACCGCTAGAAAGGCGTAAGCTTCCGCTTTTAACACGCGCGAAGTCGCCATCGGGGCAGAAATGCGGAAGTGCCCCTTTGTGTCTCCATAGAAGCATGCAACTGTGATCCTGAAAGTTTTATTTTCTTCTAACAAGTTTGCTGCAATTAAGGATATATTTAGAAGGTTTTTCTAACACTTTTCTTGCAGTGGGAGGGGCACAACTTTCTTTTTTTCTTAAAAATATGATAAAGTTTGTTGCAGAAAGGTGGAAGTGCCCTCTAAACTTTGTTGCGTAGCGCGTTAAGCGCCTCTAACTTTGTTGCATGTTTTCCATTTCATGCTGCGCGAAGGCTGTTCCCATTTTGTCAGCAGTAGCATGGAGCATTCCTCTATTTTTCTCTGCGTAAAGGCTGGCGTTCCTATTTTGTCGGGCAGGTAGTAGAAGCACACCAAAAATAGCACAGCTTAGTTGTAAAATACTATTTTATTTTCGAGCTTATTTCATTTTTGTTATTGTCAAGTAATAACCCTCTAACATTATTTTGGCAAGGATATTGATATTTTTTGCTAACGTTTTGCAGAGTATTAGGGCGTAATTGACCAAGAATGAAGAAAAAGACACCTAACATTTGTTTGCAAGGCCATCTATTTGATCAGATTTTTGAAAATTATCCTTGTTGTTTTGGAACATAGTCTAATTAGGGGAATAAACTTCATTGCTTGCTGTGATTGTTTATTCTTGTGTTACCCAAGGGGGCATTAATTTGTTTTCACTTTCCCCTTGCACTTCGTGTGAGCCTAGGGAGTAGTTGGAAGCAGTTAGTGTCTTCTTCTTAGTGGGACCTGCTTGGGGATTTCATCACCCCAAGAGACGATTCCAACCATCATCGCGAAATCGGGGTATAAGTAAAGGGGAGAACGAAAGTTGTGTAATCTCAACTACCACGCTATAATTGCGGAGTCGAAGCTAGGGTGATACCTAGATAGACGTGAAGAGTTGGTCTGAGCCTTTCAGTATCTTGCTGGGGTTCCCGACTCATGCTTGTGACAGACTGGTGTTCACGGTTGTGCCTCACGTACCGAGAGTATATCAAGAACTCCCTAGAAGCCTTGTGCATCCTAGATTAAGACCTTGCCTAGCCATACCCTTAATATTAATCATAGGATTGTGCTTGCTTGAAGTGTTTCTCATGAAAAATCTATGAAATCTTTGATACTTTGGCCTTACTTTATCATTTTGCGTCCTTTCCATAGCCTTTACCATCAAAACCAAGCTCTGTCCTACTGCAAAAAGGTGGAAGCGCCCCTAATTCTGCTGCAGAAAGGAGGAAGCGCCCCTGTTTCTGCTGTAGAAAGGCGGAAGCGCCCCTGTTTTGCTGCAGAAAGGCGAAAGCGCCCCTGATTCTGCTGTAGAAAGGTGGAAGCGCCCCTGATTCTGCTGCAGAAAGGTGGAAGCACCCCTGTTTTGCTGTAGAAAGGTGGAAGCGCCCCTGATTTGCTGTAGAAAGCTGTCAACGCCCCTGACTTTGCTGCAGAGGGGCAGATTTTCCCTCCTGAACACCCGAAATTGCCCCATTTGGATCCGTTTAGCCTCTAAACCATCATTTAATCATTATTTCATCATACTAGGCCTTCATTTTGTCACTCTAAGCCTCCCAAAACCTCCATTGGGTCCGTATAAACCTTCATTCTATCGTTCCAAGCTTCCATTTGACCATTCTAAATCTCCACTCATTCTCCACAATCATCTTCAATCCACCCGTTCATTATAATTTCCTCGTATTCCATTCAAAAGTCCATACCATCACCTAGCAAACATCATAATTTTACCGTTTACATCACCAAACACCACTCATAACCAAACCTCCTTAACCTTGCTTTACAAAGTGGTTACCCAAATTGACCATAGCACTTGAATTTGATTATTAGCCTTTAACTTCGACCCCAATCAATTCGCTTCCATCTTGAGGTGAATTTGGTGGCGTAAGTTATCATCCTCGGCCCAATCAATCCATTCCTATCCTAAGGTGGATTCGGTGTCGTGATCATCCTCTTAATCAATTAAAGCTCTTGGTTGCTAAGGGTAACTTCCTTTGATTAAACTCAAGGTCTTCCTCTCATCTTTTATCATCCAATCATACCCATCCAATCATCCAAATCTATCAAAACCAATCATTTGATCAAATTGTCCAATCAATCAAATCGCATCCATTCATCCAAATAATCCAATCCAATCCAATCCAATCTTGCCAAATCCAAATCCAATCCCATTAAAGTCCGATCCAATCCAATATATCCAAACAAAGTCTAATCCAAATCCAAACCCCATCCAAATCAGATCTCATCCAATCACATTCAAATCATTCGTCAAAAATATTTTCATAATCCATTCATAGCACATTTGCATGCCCATTCAGACCCGTTCACAGGTAAAGAAAATGGCCGACCATCAAGCCCAAAATGCCCAATCAAACAATCCTTAAGATCCCAACAATACAATGAACATCTCATCAGATCCTAACAAGGGTACCAACATCCCTCATGATCCTCATAATGGTACTTCATCACACTCTAACACTGAGAATCAGAACAACTCGCCACATGGTGAAGAGAGTATGGTTAATCAACCTGAACTCACACTTGAGGAACATTTTAGTAATCCCGCCAATGTGCAAATGACTGACCGTTTGCTTGAGAAACATGGGGAAGAAATCTTGGCCCACCTAATTGAGAAGGGTGTCAAACCCCCCCCAAATGTTGACTGGTCCAAATATAGGGGTGCCCCATCTAACGTACTCCAAGGGTCACAAGATACACCAGAAGGGTCATACTTCCTCAATGTTCCGCCAGTTGAGGGTTGGCATCAACCTGAATTTGGCAATGCCGTTCTTTATCAAGTTAACTATCCCCCACACGCTTCGACCTCAGTTGTAGGAGGACCTCAAGTGCCTGATCCCAATAATCCTTTTGCCTACGGTATGCCACAAAATGTTCCACAACCTCCGCCATTAACGTTAACAACACCCCCTCCTTCCAACCAACCTCCAGTCAACATTGGAGGCACCTCCTTTACCGCATCACTTCCACCTCCTGGAACTACAAATACACCATCTCAACAGCTTCACCAACCCAACATTCCACCTCAATTACCTCCACAAGGCACACCTCAGCTGAATGTTCCAAGTGGTACCCAACAACCCCCTTTACAAAACACGTCTACGCTACCTCCGCCATCTCATCAACAACAACCTATACACAATACTTTGGCCTCTTCACAACAACCACCCTACCAATCACAAGGCAATCCATCTCGACCTATCACTCAGACCATATCCCCCTTTCTCGCATCCATTTTGCGTCCGAAGGCTCAACCACAACACAATATCCAACCTCAGCCCATACAACATTTGACGTCACAACAACAACCTCCCCAACAATACTACTATCACAATCAACAGCAATTTCACCAACAACCGCTTTATGCAACCTCCCAACAATCACAACAGTACCCTCAACACCAACAAACCAACATGCAACGTCCCATCCAAGTTCCTCAACAACCTACCCCGCACTTTTATCAAACAAATCCATATTATACCCCACAACAACAACACTCGTACCAACAAAATATCCCATCTTACCAGCAAGCCATGTCATCATCCAATCATCCAAACCCATATTTCAACAATCTGACACCTTTTCAGTAGGATCCTTTGTCATCCTATCACCAATATCCCCCCAACCCACCACTAGCTAGCTCAGATTTGTTGGAAATCAAAGCCGCACTTAAGGATCTTCAAGCCGGGGCTACAAAATATTCATTTAAATTTGAAGACATATGCCCATATCCGTTTGATCCCTCCATCTCATTAATTCCCTTTCCTAAACATTTCGAGATACCAAAATTTGACAAATACAGGGGAAAAAAAGACCCTAAGGCTCACTTACAAGAGTTTTATTCTCAGTGTCAAGAAGTCATGTATAATGACAACTATCTCTTGCGTTTGTTCCCACGAAGGCTAGCAAGCCACGCCTTAGATTGGTTCATGACTCTCGAAAAAGGGTCCATAAAAACTTTTGCAGACTTGTCAGAAAAGTTTGTATCCTACATCTCTTTCAATTTGGAGAAGGATACAGACACCTTAGATCTCCTCAAAGAGAAACAACGTGAGGGGGAAACCTTTACCAGCTACCTACAACGGTGGCGTGCATTAGCAAGTCGAATGAAGACCCCTCTGAAAGAAAAAGACATGGTCACTCTTTTTGTGGCAAACTCTCATCCTGACATGGCCCATAATTTTAGGTTACATTGTGTCACCACCTTTGCGGAGATAGTGGAAAAAGGACCCATCCTGGAACATGCCCTTATTGCCAAAGGACACATCAAAATACACAGTCATGATAAAGAGAGGTCATTTGTCGATAAACCACGATTCTGGAACAAGAACAAGAATGCGGTGAATGATGGCATGACAGACACTAAACATGTCCAAGTAGCTAATGCATCCCAAAAACAACAACCGTCTGTACCCAACGCCATATCTGTACCACAGGGGGCACCTCATCCCCCTCAACAGTCAAACCAAAACAATCAGGGGAACACCAAACGTCAATACGCCCAATTGGGTGAACCCCTGAGTGTTGTTTTTAATAAATTGCTACAAATCAATTACCCCATCACATACCCTGTCACCAAGCCATTTGACGAGTCCAAACCCAAGCCGGCATGGTTTAAAGAAAATGAGTATTGTGACTTTCATAAAATCAAGGGACACTCTTTGAATAAGTGTCAGGGTTTGAAAATTTATGTCCAAGATCTCATTGATCAAGGAGATATCAAAGTTGACCCCAATCAACCTTCGTCATCCAATGCTCAACTGCAGATCTATCAAAACACCTTCCCAAACCATAATCAAGGCCCTAGCACCTCCAACAGTAATCCTCAAAACAATAGCACAAATAATGTGAATTACAAGAATGTGCCCTTCAATTATGAAGGTGTTATTCATTACATTGAGTAGGTGGAACCCCGAGTATCCATGATACATGTTAAAGCCAAAGACCCTCAATGTGTTGTTACTACACGATGAGCCCGCATCACCGTCCCTGTAGCCTCTGCAACCACCCAACCAACTCCTGTAAACTCTCAGTACAACATCCTTGATCACTTAAGGAAGACCCCCGCTCATATATCCATTTTGGATTTGCTTAAGTCTTCCCCAATACATCAAGAAATCCTCAATAGAGCCCTGCAGGAAACCCATGTGCCAAATGACATCGACCCCACGCAATTCCAAGCTTTGGTGGGACACTTAGCTTTGTCTCATCACCTCCACTTCAGCGAAAATGATATGCCAAACATTGATGTCAATCATAATCGCCCTTTACATATCGAAGTCGTGGTTGCTCGCCATAAAATAAAAAGGGTCTTGGTAGATAATGGCTCTGCCCTCTATTTATGTACTTTGAAATTCATAAAATAGGTGGGGTATACTCAAGCGGACTTAAGCAACCAGATCATTACAATCAAAGCCTATGATAATGCAGAAAGAAATTCAGAAGGAATTATCATTCTTCCTATCCAAGTGGGACCTGTGCTTCAGTATACTACCTGTCATGTCCTTGATCTGGACTTACCATATAATCTCCTCCTTGGCCGCCCATGGCTCCATGCTATGCAAGCCGTCCCCTCCACGTACCATCAATGCCTAAAATTCCCTATCAATGGACAAGAAATCACCATCTATGCCGACCCCCAACCATTTGAATATTGTCGCGCTTTAGAAGCGTCTTTTCCCCATTTACATTATTGTCCTAGGGTTGAAATGGGGGCATCCCAGTCATCATCCTCTAATCCACCATCCACTGTGATAACCACTCCATCCTCCACCACTGATCCTTCAGTCACCAAAGTCCAGATCATTGACAAAGCGTGTGGTGAATATGAAATGCATACGGCTCTCAATGTAGCCACCATGCCACCATCACCGCATGAGTATGGTCAACCTTCATGTGCTACACAAAAGGAAGACAAGACTATCACCTTCAGTGGTAAAGACATCCCTACCACCACTTTCAGATCTCCGAGTGTCAAGATCGATGCACCAGAAGAGGACATAAGCCAATGGGTCTACTGAGAAGAGCCCGAACCAGAGACTCGTCTAAAGAAATATTTTCAAGAAAAATACCCTTGGCCGACAAAGTTCATGGAAAAACATAACTATCAAGGTAGAGGCCTAGGTAAAGAGGAACAAGGGCGGTTGCAACCCATTGATACACCAAAGTTACCAAGAAACACAGGCATTGGGTATGATAAGAAACAGAAAAGCCCCGCAACATCATCTAATACTTCTAATAGTATCACTGTGGATGATGGCTCATTGGAAGACATACCTGAGGAGGAATCCATTATACATGCGTACGATGACGTCGATCACACCAACTTATCATCCATGTTCGAATGCCTATCTGTCTACACCATTAGCCTATCCCTTTGTCACCCTGAACTTATTGATTGGGACCTACATAATACCACACCTGTCAATATGTCTGTGGACACATATGTCAACCTTATGGGATTGGGGGAGGATGAACACTCCAGTCGCAAAAGTAAAAATAAGAAAAGTAAAAAGTGGTCATCTAGTGAAAACCTCCCTGAGGCACTTCCTGACCTGGAAAAAGTAAAAATAAAAGACGCATCTGATGGCGAAAACCTCGAAGAGGCGCTGGAAGATGGTGATGTTCATCTTCCCCTTATGGGAACTCAGTTATCTGCCCGATCATCTATTCTGATTGAGGAGACGCAAGAAGTTAATTTGGGCACTACTGAAAGTCCTAAAATCACCTATGTAGCTAAGTCACTCTCTGAACAAGAGTATCCGGTCTTTGTGCAGCTACTCCAAGAGGGAATCGCTAACTTTTCTTGGTCATACTCAGACATGCCAGGCTTAGACCCTACCTTAGTGGTTCATCACTTAGACATTCGCCTCGACGCCAAGCCTGTCAAACAAAAGCTCCGCAAGATGCATCCGCAAGTCACGTTATTAGTCAAAAAGGAAAATGAGAAGTTACTAGAGGCGGGTTTTATCAGACCGGTTGACTACTCTAAGTGGATCTCCAATATAGTTCCAGTTGCCAAACCAAACAGAGACATTCGGGTCTGCATGGACTTCAGGGATCTTAACAAAGCCTGCCCAAAAGATGACTTCCCCCTGCCTAACATTGACATGTTGGTCGACCTGACAGTAGGACATGAGATGTTATCCCTTATGGATGGCTTCTCTGGTTATAATCAGATCCGAATCGCACCTGAGGACTAGCATAAGACCGCCTTCACAACACCTTGGGGCACTTTTTGTTACAATGTTATGCCCTTTGGTCTCAAAAATGCAGGGGAAACATATCAGAGAGCAATGACGGTCATCTTCCATGACCTCATCCATATCATCATGGAAGACTATGTTGATGACCTATTAGGGAAATCTAGAACACGAGCAGAACATCCCACCATCCTGAAAAAGATATTTGAGCGGTTAGAGCATTATAAGTTGCGGCTAAATCTGAAAAAGTGTGTCTTTGGGGTCACGTCAGGGAAGTTGCTGGGTTTCATAGTCTCTCGCAGAGGTATTGAAGTTGATCCCGCCAAGGTAAAGGCTATTCTGGACATGCCACCTCCACGCAATCTAAAGCAGTTAAGAAGCCTCCAGGGGAAGATGCAGTCCATCCGTCGGTTCATAGCCTAGCTCGCAGATAAATGTCAACCATTTACCCATCTTTTGAAGAAAGATTCCACCTTCCGATGGACCCCACAGTGTCAAATGGGTTTTGATAAAATTAAGGAATATTTAGCTCATCCACCGATTTTGATGCCACCTATTCCAGGAAAATTCCTCCTGCTTTATATCTCTGCTACCTCAGTCGCACTGGGGGCATTATTGGCACAACATGATGAGTCGTTCAAAGAAAGAGAAATCTACTACATCAGTTGAACACTAGTTGGCTACGAGTTAAATTACTCCCCCATGGAAAAAGCTTTCCTTGCACTAGTCTTCAGCACACAGAAACTCCATCATTACATGCTCAGCCATCCGGTCAAATTAATTGCCAAAATTGATCCCTTGAAGTATCTGTTATCTAGAACCACTTTGACTGGCCGCATAGCCAAATGGGTCATGCTTCTGAGCGAATTTGACATAGAATATGTAGAGCGAAAAGCCATAAAAGGATAGGTTATTGCTGATCAATTGGCTGAAGCACCATTAGTAGATGCCTACCCACTAGACACTATATTCCCAGATGAAGAAATCTACACAGTTACAGAAGCACCAGCTTGGACATTATATTTCGATGGCTCATACACTCATAGTGGATCTGGGGCAGGAATTTTATTAGTCACTCCTCAAGGTGACTACATCCCAAAATCATTCAGGATATCATTTCCATGTACCAACAATATGGCAAAGCTCTCCTCACCGGCCTCAGAATTGCAAAACAATGGCACATAACCCATTTGAAAGTCTTTGGTGATTCTTTGCTGGTTATTAGACAAGTTAATGATGAATTCCTCACAAAAGATGATAAACTATTACCCTATAAACGCATGGTGGATGATTTCAAAAAATATTTCACCTTCATACAGTTTGACCACCTCGGGTACAGAATAAAGCGACAGATGTAATGGCCACTATCGGTTCCCTGATTGACATGCCCAAGGATCGAACAGAGTGTGAGTTTCTTGTTGAAAACTTTTAATCCCTGCATATGATGTTCCTGAGACTGACATGGTGTGCGATATTGTAGGTCCCGCCTCCCCGTGGTACCAAGACATATACACTTACCTCCGTGATAATATCATACCCCCAGAACTTACACGCAACCAACGTAAATCCTTTATCCATCGTTCATCCCGATACATCATTGTTGGTGATATGCTTTATCGTTGCGGGTATGATGGAATCCTCCTTAGATGTCTGAATGAGACCGAGGCCCAAACGGTACTAACGGAAGTCCATGGTGGTATTTGTGGGGCTCACTCAAATGGTATGGCTCTGGCCAAAAGGATCCTATGAGTCGGATATACGGCCTACAATCGAACATGATGCGCCATGACTTCAGAAGAAATGTCTTCCATGCCAACAAAGACGCGATTTGATTCATGCCCCAGCCATTTCAAGATCTTCAGCCTCTCCTAGCACCACGGCCATTTTCTCAATGGGGTTTCGACTTGATTGGCAAGATTTACCCACCCTCATCCGATGGCCATACATTCATCATTACTGCAACTAAGTACTTCACCAAATGGGTGGAAGCAATGCCACTCTCAAAAATCACTGGTACTCAGATTTCCAAATTCATCCTCTACCATATTCTCTGCAGATATGGTATCTCGTCCACCATCCTTTCTGATAACGGAAAACCTTTTAAAAACCAAGCTATGAAACACCTCTGTGACACCTTCCATATCTGATCGCTATCGACACCTATTACCATCGTAGTCGCAAAAGCAACCAACAAGACCCTCATATCCGGCATCCTCAAAAAAGGTTGTCAATAACACCGACCTAGATTGGCACCTCTCTCCACATCCATCCCCGCCTTTGGGCATACCGCATCCATCTCAAGCAGACTCCCCAACAGCACCACCCCTACCCCTAGTATATATGGTGTTGAAGTCGCCTTGCCAATCAAATTCTGAGAGCTCCCCTCATTGAGAATTTCTTTGAAGAACCTTATCAGCGAAGAAGATGCTCGTGTTGCACGACTTGCACAGCTAGAGTTACTGGATGAGCGGAGAATAAGAGCCTATGACCATCTGCAAGCATACCAAAATTGTCTCAAACATCATTACAA
Source organism: Sequoia sempervirens (assembly GCA_007258455.2). Taxonomy (NCBI): domain Eukaryota; kingdom Viridiplantae; phylum Streptophyta; class Pinopsida; order Cupressales; family Cupressaceae; genus Sequoia; species Sequoia sempervirens. The sequence continues at coordinate 19,340 of VDFB02049048.1, forward strand.
TAAAAAGGTTCATCCTAGACAATTCCAGGTTGGTGAGCTTGTCCTCAAAGAAAACCAACACATTTAACCAGACCGTGATAAAAAGGGAAAATTTGAGGCAAATTGGTTAGGGCCTTATATCATAGCTGCCAAATATGGATCTGGGGCCTACCGGTTAACTACTCTTGAAGGAGACCCCCTTGACGAACCCATAAATATCCTCTATCTGAAGAGGTTCTATGCCTAAGTCTGCTTGGTGACCCCATCATAAAATCAAAAAAATAAAAAAAAATCAAAAAAGTATTAAACAATCCAAAAAACAGTAAAGAAAAATAAATCTGTCCTATGGTGAAAACCACCTTTTGGTGGTGCCTTGGATAAGTATGAATGGTGAAAACCTGTTAGCAGGCGTCATCCATAGAGGGCTTAATCATTATCTAACCGGCATCCTAGTTATTTTATGTTGTCATCCGCACTATCATCCTCACCCACCTCAACCTAGGTCACTTGGTATTTATGAGTTGAGCACTGGACGACCCACCTTACCTATCCCTCATCCTGAGCTTTTTTATATCCCACTTTGAGCTTATTGTCTTTCGTTCCCTTTGTCAGTTGGTTCGTGTCGTCATGTAGGATCATCCATCGTGTCGGTCTCCACCGAGATCTCATCCTCCTATGTCTTTTTCATCCTTTATCGAACTATGTTGCCCCTGCACTTTCGCGTAGGCAAGGTTGGTCATTTGATCCTCCCCCGGGGCATTTTTCTGTCGTGTTTTATGTCCTTCATCATCGGTTACCATTGTCTTCTTTCTACTTTATTCATGGTATTTTTCCATGAACTACGAGGACTCTGCGCTTTCATGTAGGCAAGGCTAATCTCTAATCGGCCCCCAAGCCCCTAGGTCTTTAGGTTGTGTCTTGTCTCCCTTGTGTTGTGTCATCAAGCTATACCTTTATCCAGCTGGTCCTTAACAAACAAGACCCACTTGTACCAATGAATCTAATCAATTTTGAATATCCTATATCATATCGATCTTTTCGCTTAGTATCCATCATAGGTCTCATTAGGATACATCCTTCCTAACAGACCTCATCAATTTCATCTATCCCCTTGATCCTATGGCAATGGACATTTGAAATTGATTGCGATCTTTTGATGCTTTTGGTTTTTGTTTATCATTTGGGCTCCCTATCATCACTTATCAAGGCCGCCATAATCCATTATATTATGGCGTGTTTTGATTGGTCCACATAGGGGCATATCTTGATCTTGTCTTTGATTGTGTCTTCTTGGTTGTCCCACATAGTACCCACCAAGATCCTCGAGATCTTGTGTCATGTTGGGGCATCCTTTTGTGCTTGTGGTTATCTCAATACCGGACCCGAACAAGGTCTTCGTGACTTTGGGGTATTGGGATAGCCTTCTTGTCTAGCGTGTTTGTCTCATGCATTAGACACTAATCTACCTCGGTCCTCCATACCTTGGTGTATCGTGTCTTATGCTATAGCAAAAACCAGTGATCCAAAGATGGAAAATTGAATTAGGATTGCATTTTCATAATCATTGCATTAACACTCACCCTATGGTTTTGGTTGTGCAAATACTTTCCCCCATTCTTTTCCATTCTTCTCAAGATACTGATACTTTTTGACAGATGCCAAATGACATCCATCTTCACAATCACCACATACCCACCTCCCATTATCATGACAGTTCTTATTGGCACTTATGGTCGTGTGTTATTTCCTCTAAAATTACAAAAGTACTATTCCATATATCTATCGTCACCTGCATCACCACATGTTAGGTCCATATATCTATCGTCACCTGCATCACCACATGTTAGGTCCATACATACATCGTCACCTGCATCACAAAGTGTTAGACGCATAATACATCACATCCTGCATATATAAAATGTTCATACAAAACCCATCATCCACATATACATACATGACAAATAAGTCAACTAGGCATCCACATATATAAATAATCATAGATCCCATAGGTACACATAACATATCACAATGCGCATATTTGCATCAATAAAATTATTCGTATTCCACAAGAACATATATCCAATCATCCACATGAACATCTCATATCATAAACATGAGCATAAATAAACCAACACATGAGCATAAATAAACCAATGCATCCATCCACGTAAACACGTAATACCATATACACATGCATATAATCACCCTTCATAAA
>VDFB02049048.1:24305-58817 GCA_007258455.2 Sequoia sempervirens
TCCAACCCGTTTTTTTATTTTTCCTACCCAACAAAACCCACATTTTCAAATTTTTAATTTTTACATAAAAAGTGTGTAAATTAAATATGTGGGTTTTTGTTGCTACTCACATGTTGTCCGTCCGCGCCCCCGCTGTATAATGCACGCACCTCGTCCGCCCAGTGCACAATTGCGGTGTCATTGTCCGTTGGCATTGTTTCTCCTCGTCCACTTTCACTCCTCTACTCTCTTCCTCTCAACTGCTACAGTGAAAATGATCAAGGTAATTTTTAAACTTACCTTTTAACCCCTTCCTCTAAAAAGGTATTTTTTACCTTTTATTTAACTTTTTATTCCTCCAACTAATCCCCAACTTCCCGAGGCTGCCATTTGCAAACCGTGCATCGGATCACCTCCGTTCAAAAACCAAAATTGATTAGTTTTCCGAGCTCTATCCAATGGTGTCCTTTTCTTCCTATCGAGACGTCATCCGGGGACTCCCTTTTTCCTCCCCCAACTGCCCTCTCGAGGGGGCATACCCTCTTACCATTCCTCCATTCCTTCAGCCTGGTCATTGGGGCATCATTAACCTTTCCACGCTAGGGGCATCACCATCTGTCACTTGCTACCTCATTCGCATTTTATTTTTCTTCGAAACACTGTTATCCTAACAATATTTCGAAGAGGGGCAAAATGTAGACATCTAAATTTAATCACTCCCATATGATTAAATTTACTCCCTTTTCATCTACCATATTAAAATATTAATTTATTAAATTAATATTACATCTTTTATCTCATATCTATGAAGTATTTGATTTAATAATTAAATGCTTTATCTTTCACCTTCTTCCTCTCTAAATTAAATAAATACACTAATTTATTTAATTTAGTCATTTTTCCCCTTTTGATTTAAAACCAATTTAAAATTCTTCACTTTCTCTCTCCTTGTCACATCCTCCATAATCTTGCCCTAATCTAATTAATTTAATTAATTCATGATTATGATGTGCATCCTCTTAATCAAAGATTAATGTCACATCCTCCTACATTTGCCACTTGCCTCTAATCTTCCATTAATTAGCCTAATCCAATATTTGCACAACCTTAACCAAGGTCATTAGCCAGATTTAGCACCACTTTTTAGCCATCCTTTGCATTTACCTTCTTTTGGCATTGACCCCCTTTCCCATGTGAATTTTTAATTCACATTTATTTATCCTAGATTCCCCTCCTTTATATGTGAATTTTTAATTCACATTCCATCCTTCCAAGGCTTCTAGAACCTTGGACTTGTCACAATCTCCACATGTGACCAAGTCCCACCTTTTTGGAGCCCACCTTTACCATTTAGATCTTCCTAAGAATGTGAATTTTTAATTCACATTTATATCCCCAACCACCTTTCCTTTTCCCATGTAGATTTTTGAGGAATTCCAAAATTTCTCAAATGTCCCTTTCACTCCCACTTGGGGACAAGGAATCCATTTTTGAGGAAATCTCCTCACTCCCCAAGGTGCTTGTTCTTCCTCCACCTCATGTACCTTTTTGACACCTCACTTACATCTCATCTTCTCTTGGCCACTTCACCATCCACATGTCAAGATGTGAGGGCTTGTGAGTTCTCAACCCACCATAGCCCTTCATCTTGACCTTGTTGGATCAATCTTGACCATTGAATTCTCTAGAGAATTCAAATTCTCCTATAAATACCCCCTCCTCAAGAGCATTTTCAACACTTAGCCATTTGATAACTACATGCTGCCAATTTGCCTTCACTATCATCTAGCCATCATTTTGCACATTCAATCTTGCATTTAGCCACTCAAGAAGCCATCTAAGGAGCACACAAAATCATCCCAAGCAAGGGCCAATCAAGGAGTCTTCAACATCAAGGAAGGTGAAATCATTTGCATCTTTTTTTATCCATTTTCCTTCTTATTTCATCACTCTTTAGGCTAATCTTGAAGTGTCCTTAGTCTTTTATCACTTGCATTTTTAAGTTATTTTGCACACTAGAGTAGGGTAAAATTCCTAGGATCACACTAGTAACCATTCCAACACATGTCTCTAACCATAAGAGAACTCAAGCCTCACCTATTTCTCCAAGTATCCATGAGGACCTGTAACCAACCAATCCATGCCAAACTCCAAATGCAACATAGCACTTTCATGAAGTAATCAAGCAAATGATTAATGCACCCAATACATAAGAGAACTACACAAGATCAATCTCAAAGCTCCAATATTGAACATAAACATGACATCCATGATCTAACCATCTCCTCCTAGTAGATCACATGCATCATAACATATATACATCCTAGTATCAAGAGAACATGTAATATGCCAAACTCTATTTACTAGTATCAAGAGTATAACATGACATCATAACAAATACACTCTAAACCAAGAAACCATATCTCCAATCACATGGAGATAACCTTACCAATGATGCATCCACGTCATTTCCAACAACTCCCACTGAACCATGGTACCAAGTCACACATGGCATCGTGACTACCATCCTCTCTATGAAGATCACTCTGAAACATGAAGTAAAGAGTTATCAAAAACAATATTAGCTGAAATAACCAATGCATCATTACTGTCATCTGAGGATTCCTTTGTAGAAAAATCATAACTCACTTTCTTATTCTTACAATCCTTCTTCACATGTCCCAATTTCCCACAGTTCCAACACTTTACCTTACTCCATTATTCTGACTTACCCTTCCCTTCCTTGTCTCCCTTAGGTTCCTTTTTCTTAGGCCTACCTTTTACAAACAAGGCATTTTGGATTTTTATTTTAGACTTCCTACTCATCTCCTCTGATAGGAGAGTAGGAATTATATTGTCCATCTTCAGATCTATACCACTACCAGTAATAGCAACAATTAGATTTTCCCAAGACTCTAGTAAAGAAAAAAGTAACAAAATGCATTTATCTTCATCTTCTAGCTTTACATCTATAGATTCTAACTAACTTAGAATCAAATTAAAAGCATTCAAATGATTTGCAACAAAATCATTTTCTTTCATCTTTAAAGAATGCAACAATCTTTTCGGATACAACTTGTTAGTAAGACTTTTAGTTTGATAAATATCACCTATTATCTTCCACAACTTATATGCAGTAGTTTCTTCTAAAACATTCAAGAGAACAACATCAGTAAGACATAATCTTATGGTCCCTCTTTCCTTCTTATCAAGCTTATCCCAGTCCTCATCTGACATCATTGTAGGTGACTTTGTCTCATTACTAATAGTTGACCATTGATCTCTCTCTTCAAGGAGATCCTCCATTTTTAATTTTCACATTTCATAATTAAATCCATTAAACCTTTCAATATCTAAACGAGAATTCATTGTAACAAAATTATTTTCCAAAATCAACAATAACAAAAAATAGTAAAAGCTCCCACTGCAGCCAAAAAACCTCCAATATTTTAAGAGAAAGGCATCCCAATACTCTACACAACCTTGGCTCTGATACCAGATGTTGAAAATTGAGGTGTTTATGTAGCTTAATACTTTGTATAACTTTATGATTGCTGATATAAATATGTATTCTTTTCTATAGATTCTTTGTGGGTGATTATTTGATTAATTCATTTTATCATTTGTAGAATGAAGACAAAAGTTTGTAGAAGAATTAGACAGGATATTAGAAGATACACAACATATACCGTGGAGAAACCCTTTTAGGAAAAAACTCCACCAAGAATCAATGTATTATTTAATCTCTAAAGTAGATTACAATAATTCCAATTTGAGAATGCTTCTTTTTCCTTCACCAAATCTTCTTCACAACCTACAATAAAACTGATGCAAACTCTCTTCAACTTTCTTGAGATAAATAAGAAATAATCAACTTTGTAAACTCCAAAGAGTTACAATTACAAAAATCAATCCCTATCTCACAAAAGGTACACCTATCTCTTGCAAGTAGAGTTCTACCATGAAGAACAATGCCAAAACATGAGCTTCATCCATTTGGGCATCCCAAACTAAAATCACAACTGAACCTTGATTCTATAGATGTCTTCAAAGCTTATCCTCAAAGTGGGAACCCAAGAGTGGGCCCAATTAATTTAGCCTTCTGCAATATCTTAGCATGCAAAAGAGTTAACTCCAAGAAGCCAACTTGGGTGCTCAAGGTGGGTCCAAGTCATTCTCTATTAACTAAAACATATCTCTCCACCATTCATGCAAGAATGGTCATCCCCTGTTAATTGAAGGTATTCACCTATTATCTATCATGCAACTCAAGTCATTAGTCATGCATTCCAAGTTAACTAAAGTCAACTAGCATTCAACTAAAACTAACTAAAGATAATTGAACCATAACTAAACTAAACTGAACTGAATTGAACTGAAATCAACTAAACTAAACTAAACTAAATTGATTCTGAACTGAACTGAACTAATCTGAACTGAACTTCATGCATGTAAACATCAATCCCTAACTCCTAGGATCTTTACATGCATTCAAAAGTGTTATCTTTTACTCTAAACAGTTAAATTAACTCAAGGTGAGTTCCACCTTCCATGTGGGTGCCCCATGTGCTCCTATTATTTAGGAACTCATCTTGGACACCCTCACATGCTCATATCATTTAGAATTAATTACAAATGTCAATTAACATGATTATTTCATTCAAAATTAATCTCTTTCTAATCCTAGTGTTTGAGAACACTTTCCAAGGACTTAGGAGATACATGAAATAAATAATGTTTAGGATTGCAATTAAATGGCATCCTATTTCCAACAATGTCCTTGGCTTTGTGAAGTCTCCTTGTTTGGTGTTGGCATTGCTTTAAGTGTGTTAACATCAAATCCATGAGGTAGTTTAGCTCCACTATGTAATAACTTTTCTAGGAATCGTTTTGGGTCTAGTGACACTATCTCATCCACAAACCATGCTACTTCGGGGTCTTGGGTGGTTGCCTCTATTTCATCCTCAGTTATGTCTTTGATCATGAATTTTTCAAAAGGATTGTGAAAGGATGGTTGCAGCCTAGGTGCTTCATTGGAAGAGGAGCCAAAGTTCATGTTGCTAGTATAGTTGTAAAGGTCATCTTCTTCTTGGAATAGGTCCATTTCTTTTCTCTTCCTTTGTAATCTTGTTTGGACCATAAAAGTCTTGCCAATGTAATGAAGGGATGCAAAGGTGAGTATAAGACTAAGGTATGCAACTAATACTATACTTTGGTATTTTCAAGATATAAGGATGTCAAATGATGATATACCAAGATTAAAGATACAAAGTGAAAATCTAGTCGAAATATAGATGTGATAATGTCACACCAATCAAAATCTATGGTAGGTATAAAGTATGCAAGTAAAATGAAAATATGATGTTGTGATGAAGGGGGCGGGGTATGAATAATGTTATGAAGACTAAGCACTTTTGGTTAACCTAAAAAGAGGTTACTAACTAAAATAAGAGAGTCCAAAGTGGCAAACCTAATTGTCAATACCTTAAGAGGGAAAAAGACTAAAATGATGACAATTGACAAGGTGGTATCAAACTAGACTTATGAGTTTAGAGAACCAACCTAAAGGAAAAGGACTTGATTGATGAAGAGACAAGGTCAAGACAATCTGAATTTGAGACTATGGTCTGATCAAAGGTCTGATAAATTTCCAAATCTAAGGTCTGAAAAAGTGTATGCAATCTAATGAGACCTAAAGTTTGACCTATGATGTATGCAAATAATGAAATGGCAAGCTAAATGAATGGAATGAAATGACAAATCTGAGATTGGAAATTCTATGGTCTAATAAAAGGATTAAAGTCATAAATTAATCAGAAATAGGACTGCACCATAATTCCCTAAAATTTTTAGCAACTAGCAAATGTAGTGCACGACCTATCAAATGCGTTGTTTTGAGAATTAATTGCAGTGCACTAGTTTTTTAGTAGATGCAGTTTTTTGAGAAGCAATTGTAGTTAATAGTGACAAATGTGGTGAACATAGTGTTTTGTCCTATTTTGACTAATTTTGACTGATTTTCCATTTTGGTTTTTGTGAAATTTGATGGAACACAACAAGCAATCTAAAAATAATGTCTTGACTAGTCTTAATGTCAAAATTTGTGATCGTAATATGTATGTTTGGAGGTTATTTACCTTAATTTCCATGATTCTAACACAAATCAAAGATAATTCACACATAAAACACTTTCCTACCCTAAGGTCAATGGCCAATGGTGCGACGCTCAAGCCTACAACTTGGAATCTTCGTTGACTCAAGTGGAGCGACACCTTTATGGGGTGTTTTCACTCTTGTCTTTGAGAGAGGACGGATAGGTGCCTCTTGGAATGGAAGGATAACCCAAATCACCCTCTCCCCAAAAAGCTACAAGTAACTTATACAATGTTGGGGATTTTTGTCTCATCTCAAGGGAGCCATACGGTGAGTAACTTTCAGGGTGTGATGCACATCTTACACCAAGAGTGACACCAATAAAAAATAAATCATAAAGGGTAGGACTCTAACTAGTTTTTCTTTTAGTCATTGTTTGGGGACTTACCACCTCGCGAGCATCCAACAAGCCACTTAAGACTTTAACCACACCTACTAGGGGAACTTATATGCAAAGGTACCTCCTCCTTCTAAATGGAACTGTACAGTGAAGGCTAATGGTAGTTTGGACTTGACTTTCATCTAATCCTTTGATATAGTGGCCCGGGGGAAAAACCATTTTGGGTCACCAATCATTTCTCTATATGGATGTGTCTCAATTGGTAGGCCCATCTAAAGGGGTAACAAAAGTGAGACAAGCATAATGTTTTTGATCTCCAAGATCACTCAAGGTGTGAGGAGAGAGCATACACAATGTACTTGGCTCACACTTTCAAGAGTTCATTAACCTTAAACAAAACCAAATGTGTGGTGTGATATACAAATGTCAAGAAGTGTTTTTGATTCCCAAGATCACTCAAACTGCAAGGGAAGAGCATACACACCTCAAAACAACTACAATACCACAAGACAATGAAAACAATGGTTCTTTTTAAGCACCAAAAAATGATGTGTTAGTTGCAAAGACACTTGATGCAAGTTGTTTGTTCTTTTTAGACCAATGAGTTTGAAATGCAAATTTTTTGTCTTTTTTAAACCAATGAGTGAAAAATGCAAAGATTGTTGTTCTTTTTAAGCCAATGAGTGAAAAATGCAAGTTGTGGTTCTTTTTAAGCCAATGAATGAGAATGCAAGTTGTGTTCTTTTTAAACCAATGAGTGTAAATGCAAATTGTATTCTTTTTAAACCAATGAGTGTAAATGCAAATTCTATTCTTTTTAAATCAATGAGTGTGCCTAAAAGATGTTTGCAAAATCTATCTTAAACAAAATAAACAACAAAGAAATTATAAATGAAAATTCCTCCTCCAAACCTAAGCCACACACTCCAAACCAAAAATCAATAAACCAAAAACTCCTAATCTACCAGATGAAAAGGCATGAACTAAAAAATTCCTACTAAAAACCCAAATAAAGAAAAATAGGAAAATGTGGTGTAGAAAGGAACAAATGCGATGGATTGGTTTGGAACAAATGCATCATTATGGATTGCAATTTTCGTGTTTCAGATGTCAATTGCATCGAAGAAGATGCATGGAAAATGTAGTGCACAAGCTAAAATTTGCAAAATCACTCAAATCTAGCCAAAAATCTAAGAAATTATGAGATAAAAATTATGTAAGGAATTTGTTAGAATATGGAAATAAAACAAGAGAGCCAAGAAATAACAGAAAACCAAAGAAATAAAGCAATATAATGATTTTCCCCAATCTGAAGCAAATGCATTGCTCAGGGTAATAGATGTGGATTTCTACTAAAAACAAATGCATTGTTCTAGCAGTCAAATGCATTTTTATGCGTCTGGGACCTGAAAATTTTGAATCTTTTTGCAAAATATTTCAAATCCGTTAGTTCATATCATATTCACTAATGTAGATTAGGGAAAAATCAAGGTTAAGGTCATAAATCATCAAAACTAAAGCCCTAAACCAACAATGAAGCACAATCCAACATAGAAACATAAAACAACATTACCTATGCCATGATTGATTCACCTCCATTGTCTCTCTCTATTTGCTAAATATGCTTGATTTCCCTTAGATTTGAGTATGCAACAATAGCCTAATGATAATGATAGCAAAATATTGAAGATTGTGCTTGTCTCCTTGAATAACAATAGTCTAGGTAGGTTGAAATGACAATGATAGGCCTCTTTTATAGAAAACCAAATTGCAATGAAGGGATGAGATTAAAAAACAATATGAAATGACAATCAATATCTAAGAATGAAAGTTGTAGTATGAAATAGGGTTAGGGCTAAATTAGGGCAAAGATAAGACTAGGTTAAGGATGGACAGTTGATATTAAATTATGAAATAATTCAATCAAGGGTGGAAATTAAATGAGGTGTGAATAGATAAAAATGATACTATAAAGAGAAAAGCACAAAAAAGAGGTTGTTGGAGAAAATTAAATAATTACAAAATTATTTAATTTAGGAGGGAAAGGAAATAATTAAATAATTTAAAACAATTATTTAATTATAGAAGAGGAGGGAAAGTTGACTTTTTAAATTAAATAATAATTTAATTTAAAAGTGGAGAAAAAAGACAAATTAGTCAATAATTAAATAAATCAAATTTATTTAATTTATAGAAGAAGAGGATAATGAATAATTAAATAATTAAAATAAATATTTAATTATAGTAGAAAAATGTTAGTAATTAAATAAATAAGAATTTATTTAATTGTAGAAAAAAAGGGGACATTAGTGATGTAATTAAATAAATAATTTAATTAATTAATCAAAAGAAGAAATAAAAGGAAAGAAATTAATTAATTAAATAATTAAAATTATTCAATTATGTAAGGAAGAAAAGGAATTGATAAAGAAAAGTGATGTTCATAGGCTTAGGACATTTTTCAGTGTCTACAAATAGCATTCACCTCAGTTGTCAAATCTCAAAACCCTTATTTTCTAATATGTTTTCTTTTTAATCAAAGTTTTAAATTCCTTTTTTTTTTTTTTAAAGTTAGATTTATAATGCATATAAGAAGTTCAAATGTATTTCGAGGCATCATCAATGAATATAATAAAATAATAAGATTTTACATGTATTAAATAATATCTACTAGACAAAACATATTTGAATGAATAATCTCTAACAATCTCTTAGTTTTGTAACTTCTACAAGAACAAATAATATATTATGTTTTTGAACCACATAATGTTCATAGAAATAAAAATGGCCATCATAATAAGAAAAATTGTCAACCAAATTACTATTAGTTAGGGTCATGGACCTGTTTTCACTGGTGTGTCCCAAGTGTTGGTGCCACAATAAATATGTTTTTTTTTATGCCAACTACATTGGTAACATTATATAAACTAGAGGAATTCAACCTAAATAAAATCCCTTCATAAGATCTCTTAGCAACCATGTCAAAATCCTTCACACCAATTTGAAACTAGACTTATCTAATTTTTCACACGCATCCTTAAATCATTCAACTTGGAAACAAAAATCAATTTCTAGAAATTCTAAGAATATGTAAAACACTAGTAAGCTTTTTTACCCTCCCATCATCAAAACACAATTATACTTTCCCATGGCTAACAACTTAGTGTAAAATATTATCACTCAAATAAAATTCTCCTCCATCAAATGCATGGCAGGAAGAAACACACTCCTTGTAAGGAGTTCAATGATAAGAATAACCCTAGTCAACCAAACATGATTTGTCAAAAATAACATTAAAAAAATAAACAAGGCCTCATCACCTTAATCAAAACATTTTTTAATGGATGAGTCACAAGTATTATTCTTATTTATGCACTCCTTCACATGCCCCCATTTCCATAATTCTAGCACTTCACTCTACTCTTCCCTAGGGTCTTAGAATTTCCTTGAACTTACATCTCTTTGTAGAATTTTTTAATCCCCTTTTGACAATCCTTTGACCTTGGACCTTCCTCAAACATGCAATGCATCCTTTGAGCTCTCTTATGTATATTTTCTCCTTATTTTATTTATAAGAAAAGTAATAACAAAGGAATCCAACTTTGAATCTGTCATCTATCGATGTAGAGAAAATATTAGAATTTACCATGATTTAAAAAAGAGAAAAATAGTAATATATGCCTATCCTCCTCATCTATCTTGGTATCAATGGTTTCCAACTGGCTTAGAATACTCCCCATATTTACTTTTGAATAAATATAGTTTTAATTTTAAATATGTAGAATTTATTTACTTGAATCTCTACTTGGTATATCTCATCAATTCTCTTGCAAACAAGATATGAGGTGGTCTCCTTAGAAATATTTAGCAAGATGGAATCTACAAGACACAACTACATGGTTTTTTATGTATTTTTATCTATCTTCTTCTAATCATCACCAAACATATAATTTAGTTTCCTTTCATTTGAAATAGATCTCTATTGATATGTATCTTCAAGGAGATCCTCCATCTTTAACTTCCACAACTCATAAAAAGTTTAATTTAATTTATCAATCATGGTTTCCAATTATATATCTACAAAACCACTCAAATGAAGAATTCTCACTATGGCTAAAACACCTTCAACACTTCAAGAAAGGTGTCAACTTCTCAAGAGAACCAAGGATCTGGTACCAACTATTGATAAAATAAGGTAAACCACTACAAATGTTAGCCCTTCAAAAGTATGTGAATTTTATTTTTAGTAATGCAACATCAAATCACCCATTAAGATATTTATATGGAAGAAAGATAAAAATATTAAAAATCCATGATAAATAGACACATAACACCATATGTGTGTAGAGAAACCATGATAATGGATATATTAATATTCAACACAATAGTAAATAAGAAAAATCTTTCTCTCTTAAACATTCTACCATCCCCTATATACCTATAAAATCTTTATAAAGATCACTACTACAACCCATAAAACGTGTGAAAATATAAATAGCCACATAAAAAGGTATCTTTAGAATATCATGGGCCAATAAAACAACATAAAAAGTACCCAAAAAAGACCAAAAATTGGAAAAAAAAAATCTACACTCATGAGTGCCTTCAACTCAAAACATAGAGAAGTGAAGTAGAGGGAACCTTTACGCCCAATAGTCATGTTCATAAGATTGCAATTAAATATCACACAATCCTTATTAGTTGTTCCTTTATTTGTTATTTACATGCTACCATTATATTATTTACTGTGACTCGTGATGTCTCTTATATACGATGACCATTACGACTCTTTATGTTTATCTTTATCACAACCTATGTTTACTTCTTTTGTTCTTATCATGCATACCTATTTATCCTTTCATGTTTATCACTTTAAGTTTACAATCAAATCATGCCTATGCTTTCATGCTTAGGATGCACTATACCATATGATCTATATCATGATTTCATATCATGACACATTTGAGACCCTTTTCATACCCCTATATCATTGATATTCTTATCTTTCCCTCAATGCCATCTTTATCTTATTATTTTTCCCACATTGGAAGCAAGCATTTTTACATGTACTTTCATGCTTATATCCTACTTGTCTATACTCGCTTATTATTGTCTTGATTACATATTCAATTCACTATCATGGTCCATATTTGACCTTTAGATCATCATTCCCTACTCTTTGGTTTTACCTATAGTGGAGATTTTTTTTTTTTATAAACATTCACACTTATTTTGTATTCATTTAATCACATGCTTATATGTAAATTTGATATAATTACACGTCTCCTACACTCTCACTCGTTATTTGATTCACTTACAAACTTGATGTACTTACATCAAATATATACTTAACCTTTAAGACCACATTTTCCTTTATAGTTTTCCTATGTCAAGAGCAACATTATACCTTGACGCCTATTTCCAATTTACAACTTTACATATGAACTTTTTAATGTTCATCACATCCTTGTCATTGACAATTATTATATCTTTTTACATATTATATCATGTTATATATGACTACATGTATCATTTCATTGTCCTATATTATTTATCATTATCATGTTTCATTTTTTTCATTTCCTCCGATTCCCTACATACCATATGCATTAGGAAACAATTAAAAATCATATACTATCACTAACACTTTCTTTGATGACAATTTTAAATAGTATAAAAACTATCTTTAAATTTACTAAAATTTAAATATTAAACACCTAACGTACACGACCCACAATGTATAGGTACTGCTTCAAATTACTAAGAACATATCACTCAATATGCCACTAAAATAGGCCCAAAGATTATATAATAATATAAAATGCCAAGATGCATAATAAAACTTACATTATTATTTTCTTGTGGACCTCTATATAAAAATCACCCGGGATTGGAAGATGCAGAGACTCTTACTCATACATGCATACTTTCCAATAAAGTTTGGCTTTAAAATGGCCATAAATTAGCAGGCAATTTATGACCTCTCAGTTTTGGGGATGGATGGTTAGCAAGCCCTTGATTAAGAATACAGGTCCAACTTGGAGGAACAAAAAGTAGTTGCATATGGTATTAATCAAGTAGACCTCATTGACCCAAATGAATTCAAATGATAGATGATTGGGATTGGGATTTCCATAATAGAACTCTTGATGAACTCAAATGGAAATTATTAAGATTTTAAAGAAAGAAAGTGTTTCAATTTCTAAAAAAATATCAAACAATGAAGCTGCAACACTGTAAAACTCAATAGATTGGGGCATGCAAACAAGAATCTTGTCAAACTCTTTAAACCACAGGAATATCCTGACCAAATACTACTACAGGAGGTTTTAATGATTTGATCTGAAATGCATGTTCTTATCTTGCAAAGGGTGGAGTTCACAACCCACAGAAATGGTCTCTGGGTGGCCTCTCTTCCCAGAGGAAGCTCTTCCATTTGCTTTTTACTTGGAACTGCACAAATTCCAAAGGATATATAAATCATATGGGCACATTATTTATCTAACTGTTATCATCATTCTGTCTCATCTTCCAGAGGCTTGGGAGGAGCTTAAAGCTCATCATGCTATGGAGCAAAGGAACTAAAGGGCCTATTGGAAACAAACCCACTTCTTTAAACAACAAATTTTTACTATTGGAGCTTCGATCTGCAGGAAAGTTGAAGAAGACCCATTTGATTTTTTCCTCCATTCTAAAAAATATGTTCACCTCCATATAATTATGATGTTCCCAAAACTTTTGACTGGGAGTTGAGACAATAACAATGGTCTGTCACATAAGGCTAAAAAGGAAGGATGGTGAAAATGACAGTAAAAGAAAATTTGTCAGCCTCCACCATTACGCCACCCTGTCAAGATAAGAATACCCTGCAACTGCACGGATGACAGCATGCTTTTCTTTGGGGTGATAAATCATGGGCCTGTGAGCTGTGCTTGCTATGGCATGCCCTGTGATGGATGTCACATTCACAAAATCTTAAATGTGACACTGTAGGAGATATTTTTTCTTGTGAGGTATCTAGCATGAGCTAATTGTGACAATTATTTTCAAAAATAATTTGAAGTATTTGTAAAAGACTTTTTTTTTAAGCAATAAGTGTATTTTAAAAAAAATTAAAAATATTTAGTTTATTGTTTTTCTTAAATGTAATAAATTATTGTTTAAACAAAATCTTTTTGTTTATGAGTGGATATTTGATTTGTATCTTATTTAATTATGTGTCTTTGTCTTTCATAATTGTCCCTTTTATATATATTATTTCTTACATTACTTTAAGATTAAGTCATTGTCAATTTAATAAATATGTAAAATAATTTTGATTTATTTCAAAAGTTATTATGTCATGTCTAAAACTTTGGGATATTTTGTCAAATATTATATGAAGTGTTTAAATAAAACTTTTTTTATATTTATAAAGGTGAAAAGTGCATCCATACTATCATTTTTTATCATTCATTTTGGACTCATTGCCATCTTTTGTCTCAAATGTCATAATTAATGTCTAAGAGGAGTGCTTTTGTGCAAGAATTGGCATCTAAACTTCTTTTTTTCATTGCGAGTCTTTGTCTTCCAATAGTCCAAACCCAACCTTCATATCTTTTTTTTTTACATTGGTTAAAAATTGTAATTGCAATTCTAAACCTAGTTTACAACCACACAGTTTTAACCCTCAAATTTCCAAATTCAAATTTAAATATGTGCCCAAGATAACTAACTTCCAATCAATCCTTGTATACCAAATCAAGCATGAAATGTTCCAATTGTGTGCTAATGTGTTCCATAAAAGAATAGAACGCTAATTAGTTTTAGATCTCCAACACTACATCATCGCATGATACCATTGATCATGTGGGAATTTAGGAGCTCATTGCACTAGAAAATGAGATAATAAAAAATAATGTAGACATTAACATTTCTACTTGATGTGTCTTTGATTTTTTTCCAAATCATTAAATAAAATGATGATCTTGACTAACACAAAAGATAAGAAGGTAGTCACATTCCTCTCCTAGCACAATTCTATTAGTGCTTCTAAGCACCACCATAATTTGATAGCTAGGAAAACAAGACTCAAAAGATCAAAAGTGAAGAGACCGATATCATAAATAAAGTTTGGAACTTTGAGAAAATGATCAAAATTGTAGGTGCATATATGTTAGAACCACATGTACAAGTTTAAACATAAATAGAGTGCATCCCATTTATTAGTATATTGAAGCATCATATTCTAAATATTGATGGTTAAAATTAGAGTTGGATCAATTAGTGCAAGTTCCTAATAAACATCTCAATATCAAATACAAAGCTAAGTACCCTAAACCCCTTTGTCAAATTCATAACATGTTTGTGTAGTTTTTCAAGAGTCAACTATTTAATCTCTAGAAATTTATCTAATATTTGCTCACTTGCAATTATTTATGTTAGCTTAATAGAAAATAACTCTATTTATTTATTTTCATTATCAAGTAGATTTCTTGATGATCAAATGCTTACTTATAACTTTATTTAGCCCTACTTTCTATGTGTGTGTGTGGAGGATTATACATTTTGTTGATTCAAATGAACAATTTTTTGTGGAATCTTTACATACAACTTATAAGTGTCAAATCTAATTAAAATATGTGTCTAGTGTGAGATTTCATGAACTAGGTACAATTCATATAAGAATGCAAGTAAAATTTTTTGTGTATGTTGTGGTGTTATTAGCTTCTATATAATAGACCTATCCAAGCCACTAGGGAGAACCCTTTTATACATATTTTTATTATATATTATTACAAAATTTGATATATCATTATAAAATTTAATTTAAAAATAAATACATTCATTAAACTATTTTTATTTAATGTCACTTGTTTTTGACAAAATAAGCAACATTTTTAGGGTGTTGTACCCAAACACAAAAGGCCCCAAAGGGAAGAGAGAAAACAAAATAGAAACTAGGGTCAAAGGCCATTTATAGGTTACTAACAATAAACTAACAACAAAATATTAGTAAAATAACGTTTTTAAAATTAAAACATAAACATAGAAGAACATCCTACTTAGGAATGTTTTCTCAGTCCTCCATAAGTCCATAAGGAACTTAAAAACATCCTATATCTAGTAGCTTGTATTGGATTTTGTGGTCTTCTCATATTTTTTTATCTCTTCCTACAGGACTGAACCAAGAGTGATAGCCAAGTGATGAATGAATTTTAGGGTAAAGAAGGAAAGTCCATTAATTTTTTCTCTAGGTTTTCCACCCTAGCCTACAATGTCATGAAACCCTAGATCATCTTCTCACAATTGGGGAAGTTATCTTCGTTGTAATCTTTGGTAGGGGTAGAGTCCTCTAGGTCTTGAAGCATGACATTAAATTTTGGAAACAAGCTTGGGCCATCAATATCCTCCTCAACTTCCTTGACATTATCCTCTTTATTGGTACCATCCTCATCCTTAACCTATTCACTCATCAATAGATATTTTATCCACTATTATGCTAGGAACCTATTTACTAGCCAATCTGTGAGATCTCTGAACACGAGGATTAGTGCATTATGCATCTTTAGTTGAGTCAGTTTTTTTTTTTCTTGTTCCTTGTCGATATTCGTATTTTTATCTTCTTCCTCATCATCCTCAAAAGTAGCCTCTTTCACAAAGAAGTTATTGATGGGTTTCTTTTTACTTTTACTAGGAGAGTCTTTCAAATCTACACTAATCCTTTTCCTAGGACCTTTGGGGGTGTGTGTTTAAGCTCACATAAACCAAGAGCATCTATTTTTTGGCTCAGAGTTTTTGATGGTTTTGAGGACTTGGGTTGTAGGTTTGGGGACTTTAATTTCAATCAAGGATTGGTATTTTTTGTAGGAAAAATAAACTTCCCTTTTAAAGGAGGCTTGATAGGCTCTTCAACATGAAGGTTTAGGGGATTCCCCAAAGGTGTGAAAAAAGATAGGATTATTCAACTAGGAAAGTGTTGATGGGCTTGGGAGGGAATAGGGCCAGATGGAAATTATAGTCTAAGAATGAGCCCATATATTCTCCAAATCCTGCACTTTCTTGTGTCTTTTCAGTTTTGACTATTGCAAGATAATCTTGTAGCTTGCACTATTACATCTTCATAAACTTCTAAAGATATACCACCCTTTTGACGTACCTCTTGTTCTAGGAATTGGAAAATTGAATAGAATTGTTTTCATCATGTCCACTCAAACTCCTTGTAAGTGGAACCAAATCTCCTTCAACACAAATGTGTCAAAGTAGAGTGTCATTACGAAATTATTTGCAAGAGCCAAGCTTTGTTCGCACATGCTCTCCTCCCATGATGTGGTAAAAATAAGGTTGATGACACTAAAGAAGATTTCCACTTTAATGCTTTAGGCAAGAGAGGCTAGAGTGACTTTTGGAAGTGAGGAGGTTTCTAGAAATGGTCTTCAAATCACCAAAAAAGGTGAAGGATGGAACATTAAATGGCTAATCATGCTCGAGATAGGGGGAATCCTTGAGTAAAGCTAATCTATGAAATATTTTCTATATTTTTCCTTTTAACATCATTTTTAGGCCAGATAATAAACTCCCTCATGCCAAAGGTCTTAATCCATTGTTCGAAGGGGTTGAAGAATATTTTAAATTTTTATAATCCATCTTGGTTGGCAGGTTCCTTATCATGGAAAATATTTCATTTTTTAAGTCCCCAACCATGATGAAATGGCTTGTGACATTATCCTTCACCTTTTTATCATTCTAACTTAAAAACATCATCAACATAACATATGGCTTAATAATAATTTAAAAAAAAGAGAAAATTTTCTCAAGAGGGTTATGGGTTGTCCTTGAAACCCACTTGGCCATAAGGTAAAAGCACAAACCCATGTCACATTTTCAACCAACTAAATAGTTTTGAGTGAAACAATTTCGACCTAAACAGTTTTGGTTGAAATAGTTTCAACCTAAACAATTTTGGTCGAAATAGTTTCAACCTAAACAATTTTGATCGAAATAGTTTCAACCTAAACAATTTCAGTTGAAACAATTTCACCTGAAACCACGTGGCCTATACGTGGCACATAGAGTTCCGACAAAAACCCTTTCACCCGAAACTAAAAAAAATGATTTTTTCCCTTTATCGCTTTGAAATGTGACTCATTTTATGTGTAAGGTTTTGAGAGAAAGGGTTTCAATTGAAACCCTTTCTATCAAAACTATCTATGTGGCATCCTAATTGGTAGCCAACTCAGCCTTTTTTAGAATTTTCTAAAACTTTCAACTTCAACTAAATGGCAGGTGCATGAAGTTGGGTAGCAATTTCATGGCCACTTTCTAAATAAATTTTTCAAACTCATAAGGCAAGCACGTTATAACATGCTCACATTATTGCACATTAAAAGCAAAAAAAAAAAATGTGAAAGTCTTCATTTTCACTTCCACTATTTTCTTCTTCTACCCACGGCCAAAACCCCCAACTTTCGTGCTCGTGTTCTAGGAGGAGGGATTGGGCACAAATCTTCAACAAGAGTTGTTATTTCTTTGCAAGGATGGCACCACGACGACGAAGACCTGGGAGAGGTAAGTATTGTTTTCTATTTGTTTTGGATTTCTTAGTTTTAGGTTATATTTGATATATTTTTTTTTGAATTTGTAGGAGATGCAAATGAACCCGTAAAACCACACAATCCTCAACAAGAAAATCAACCTCAACAACAACCTCCTCCACCAATCACTCAACACCCTCCTGGCACTCAACAAAATTTAATGAGTGAGATTGAGAACAACAAAAAACAAATTGAGGATTTTATTAGTAGGTTAAGTGATCCAAATGGGTCAACCACAGAAAGAATGACCCTCACAAATTCATTGAAAGATATGTTAAAAAATGTAGATTCAATCAGAAAAAAATAACTAGATGGCAAGATAGGAGGTAGGCGACTAGGGCATATTATGTGGATAAACTATCATATAAACAAGTAAGGGATTTAAAATTTACAAAAGGTGATTTGTGCTCATTATTCACTGACCCACACACAAATCAAAATCTTAGCCTCAATGTGAAGAGGTTTCCTATTCATTGGTACCACCACCAAGAGATTAGGAACCATTTTTATGATAGGTGGTACATGGTGTTTGATGACCGACCATGCAACAATTGTGAAGTCCCCTAGTATTTTCTTAGGAAACTATACAATGAGTTCATATTGAACAAAATCCCAAATTATTTTGATATGAGGGACTTCCAGGGGAGAGGTGGGGGGTCAGGATAGGCCCGGTGCACAGCCGGATCCTACGTGACAAGGGAGACGAGCTCTCGCTAGGCCACCTTGTGAGCACGTTGTTATGCCTATCATCGCAAAGGAGAGTGTCGACGTAGAGACATTGCAGCGATCAACACTTTGACCCAAAGTGTCATCCATCATACTAGCCCTATTCTACAACGCCATCTAGGGGAGTCTTTGAGTGGTGGCCTTCAAACCCATGTGTGTCAATCTTGCGGGGCGACTTGTTCATATGACCCCACCGGCACTCAAGAGGCTGCTACGCAGGATCTGTATGCAACTATGGAGATGGAGAGGGCAGCTGACATTTTGCATGATGTGTATGGCATTGATACTCAGGTAAAAGTTAGCATGTTCATTAAATTTAATTTATTAAATTTTGATTTTGAAATGCAAGATTAACTAATTTAGTTTTATGATTTTAATAAAATTGCAGGGTCATAGTGTTGAGACTAGATACACTGGCCCTCCACCTACTTATTTCTGCAGTACACCTATCGGTGAGGTATGTAACTAGTAAACAATTATAAATTTATTACATGTTAATAGCATTGTTTTATAAATGTTATTTTAATATTTGATTTTGGATGTTGAAGGGTAATATTGTAGGTTTTGAGGGAACACCTCCTAGTGCCGTGGATTTACTCAAACCTACATGCAGGTAATAGAATAAAGAGTTTAACTAATGAATTGTACTTAATAGATTTGTGTAGTTTATATTCATATCATTGGTTATGTTGCATTGCACATCATTCAAACTCAAAGCATTACTTCACATTTCATAACTAATAACTAGATGTTGATAGATGACAAAATTTCAAATACAATATAGTTGTTTAGAAAGTCAACATAAGCAGTGATGCAATTTCTTCACATGGAGGCATGTGATTGCAAAGGTGCATCTGCATGACAAACTATGGATGCTTGGAAAAAATCTATGAAACCATAATAGTAAGCAATAGCATAGACAACGTAGTTAGTAGTTTGAAAAAAATGCCTTGACAAAATGTGGTCTCATGGTGATGGAATTCCATTCCATCACCATGAGACCACATTTCTTCAAAATGCTCACCACCTTTTCTATGATATCACATTTTTCATACATGTGCACCAAAACATTTTATCAAAATACTCACTTCCTTGCTGCTATGGATAAAAGCCTAAAATAGGTGCTTTCCAACAAACTATGGATGCTTGGAAAAATATCTATCAAAGCATAATAGTAAGCAATAATACCATAGAGAAGGCAATGAACTTTTTGGAAAAATGCCTAAAAGAAATGTGTTCTTATGGTGATGGAATGCCATTACGTGCATTTGTTTGTAATGGCATTCCATCACCACAAGACCCCATTTCTTTTCAGGCATTTTTTCAAATAGTTCACTGCCTTCTCTATGCCACCATAGTTATTGTACATGTCTACAAAAGCATTTAATCAAATGATTCAGTGGCTTGCTGCTATGGGTAAAAGCCTAAAAACACGTACTTTCAAACAAGATATGG
Source organism: Sequoia sempervirens (assembly GCA_007258455.2). NCBI lineage: Eukaryota > Viridiplantae > Streptophyta > Pinopsida > Cupressales > Cupressaceae > Sequoia > Sequoia sempervirens. The sequence continues at coordinate 44,532 of VDFB02049048.1, forward strand.
ATAGTGAAAATAGTAAGCATGATAATAAGAAATATATAGTTTAATAAGTACTCAAAATTTTGTTCATTAGATCTCATACATTATAAGTCATGATGTGGATCACTATTGTAACTTTTTTGTGATTGAATAATTTGTTGTTTTATTTTCAGATGTTGGTTGTGGAAACACCTCCAAATGTTACGAGGGCAATGGATATCGATTTTTCATGCGCTATACAATCCTTGATGGCTCTGACAAGGGAGGTATGAGGCAAATTAATAAATTTCAATTTACATTTGTTGTTATAGATGTTAGTTCTAGTGAAAAATCAAACCAAATTATTGATTCGTAGTCTAATTTCTATTTGGATGGTTTATACAGGGCTTGAGCATGCCTCAACATCGGTGTGCAAATATTTCCCTCATGGAGAGTGATCATGAGATGGTCGTAAGTGATTTTTTTAATATATATCATTTTTTATAATGTAATTTCTATATTAATGTTTTTACTTCTTATTGTAACAGTTAAAAATTCACCAAGAACTTAATTGTACTAGGAGGAGCAATAGGAGTACTCCTCGAGTGCAGCACGAATGAGTGACAAACCTATAGCCATCTAATCGACAAGCAAAGGGCAAGAGTTTATTTCGAGAGCCTAGAGAGCAATGACTTTTGATTCCAGAGCCCTTTGTTGTATGCCTACATGGCAATTTTGTACATATTTTGTATTGGATATATTTGACATTGTATGCCTATATGGCATTCTCGTAAGCCTATATGGCTATTTTGTACCTATATTTTATACTTATATCGACATATATTGATGTATGTGTACATGGCTATAATCTTTTTTATCGATGGTGTCCATATTTGCATGTTATAAATTCATGGTTCAATAGATATGAGTTACGTGAATTCAAGTGTATACTTTACAACTTACATGTATACTTTGTGACTTACGTGTGTTCCAATGTATAATTTGTGACTTACATGTTTTCATGCGTATACCTTTTATTCGTGCATATACTTTGTATTAAGTTGTGTATACTATGTATTCATGTGTATACTTCAAGGCATATGTGTTTGTGACTACTTGTGCTTCCCTTATTCACATGTACATGCTTGACTTATTCACATGTATACTTATTAATTAGTTAGCCATAGTATTGATCATTGTTGTCCATGGTTTGTCTTGAATAAATTAATTGATTAATGGTAAACAACTTTATCTAAAAGCAAAAAACATGTTTTCAATTGGTATTCCATGAAATGATTGATACAAATATTCCAATATGTTTAATCCTTTGATTGGAACAACTCAATTAAGCCAATGATACATAATCTTCACAACACTTGCAAAACATAATATTTAGAGTAGATGAAGTAGTCAACTTCTTGACACATTATCTATGTTACCAGGTTCTTCTATTTTAATCCTGGTTTTGGTCCTAGTTCACTCAAGTGGTGCGGGTCCTGGTTCGGTTCACCTGTGGGTTCGACGAGGGTCCTTCATTTTTGGGTCTAGTTCGCCTAGGAAGAACCCAAGAGAACTCGGGGAAAACCTAGGCGAACCAAGATAGAACCCATGTGCCTAGGCATCCAAAAAAGTGTTTTTTTGAACATTTTTTTAATGTTTTATGGAGATTGACATTGACCCACACCCAAGGGAACCCTAAAAGTGACCTCTAAATCACTTCAAACACCTTAACTACCTCATTCTTATTCATTTGTTTTGCAAACAAGCATTTTCATTCCAAGATGTCGAGCTTTCATTTTTGCTTGCTAGATTGAAAGCGGATTATGACACAACTTTCTTTTTTCAAAAATTGTTCTGCATCATTGAACTGAGAATTTATCACACATCTATAGAGAAACAAAGGAATACGACAAACTAAAACACATTACACTTCTGTTCTCATTGACTTGATGTACTCTCCAACATCTATCTTCTCTCATGCGAAGAGTTAGAACTGCTTGGCCATGCCTTTGCATCATTCAGGAAGTTTTTCTCTTTTTGACAATGTCAAAGCATGGTTGCATATAGATAAGGAAAAAAACTTTTCCTTTTAAATTAGAAATGCATGGAAATTCCAAAAATTATCCTTGATATTACAAAACGATATGTGTTTACACACTTCAATTGTGCACTCACCCTTTGGTTCTTTGAAAGAAAAATCCACTTATGCCATTGTAACACTACACAGGTAAACCATATTTTGTATTGTAGAGCTATATTAAGCTACCACTCTCAAGACCAATGTAACAATGATACAAAATAATGTTTGAGACTGCAAGAAGACATCAAAATGGCTAGTGTACTAAAAAAATTCTTATGATTTATGAAGAACGCTGATAACTCTACTCAGTTGGCTTCTTTTTTCAAAATCATACAAATTGAACCCTAGCATCAATAGACTTTGTATATCAAGCTACCATAATTCAAGTTTCAACGATGAATATTTATCATGCATGTTTTAAATGACATTCAAGTTTATGGTGGTTTTGTTGTTTATATGATGTTATGTGATAATCTAATCCTAATTCATGCTTCTAGGTTGCATATATATATATTACATGTTTTTTGTACCAATGAACTGAAACCCCCCTCCAAAAAAATTTGGCCTAACTGGCAAACCGAACCCCCGAACCTCAAAACCTATTCCAACACTCTTCATTCTACCCGCACAAACTTAATTGACCACCAAATTATGCTGCCTCTTGGCTTTACCCACTTTTACTCCCTCAAACATCTCTTTTTCATTCAAAACCCCTGTTTTCCCAACTAGGGCATCATGCCATAACATAATTTTGACATCCCCTATCCTTGCAAACATTTTGAACACATCAAACTCCACAACCTCACCCTATTTCCAACCTATTCTAACTTATTTTCAAGCAATTTCTTCTTTTCACCTCTTCTAGCCTTGCTTTTAAGGGGCCTCAATTCTGAATTTTCAACAAGGGAAGCATTAGTAATCTCTTCCAATGCCTTTACCAATGCTATTTTCTTATTCCTAATCCCTATCCTACTTACATCAGGCCCATATCACCAAACCTGAACAATAGGTGGAATGGCCTATTTCAACATATTACACTCGAACCCTTAAGGGATCGATCCAGTTGAACGTAACTCAGAACGATTCTGTGTATTTGGGTGTGAAAGAGGACCATGCCTAGAGTAAACATACCTATTCGGACACGTTGGAATAGTCTGTTTGGTCACACAAGTTGTAGAACAAAAGTTGCACCACTTTGCAACTTTCCACTGCTTGCATTTGACACTTTTTCCATCAACTGAAAACTAGACACCATGGGAAAACCACTCCAAGATAGAAAAAACTGAGAGAGATTATTGTAGAGCAGTCCAACTAACCCCATAGGATCAAACAAGAAGTTTCTAAGCATCACGGTATCCGAGTAACAACATGCTAAATTTTGTAGCCATTTTGCATTTTGGACCCTTAAGGGATCGATCCAATTGAATGTAGTTCAGAGCAATTCCATGTGTTTGGGTGCGAAAGAAGACCATGTCTAGCATAAAAATACCTATTCAGACACGTTGGAATAGTTCATTTGGTCACACGAGTTGTAGAACGAAAGTTGCACCACTTTGCAACTTTTCACTACTTGCATTTGACACTTTGTCCATCAACTGAAAACTAGACACCACAGGAAAACCACTCTGAAATAACAAAAATTGAGAGAGGTTATTGTAGAGGGGCTGAACAAAATCCCATAGGATTAGACGAGAAGTTTCTAAGTGTCATGGTATCTGAATAACATGTTGAAGTTTGCAGCCATTTTTCACTTTGGACCCTTAAGGGATCGATCCGGTTGAACGTAACTCAGAGCAATTCCGCATGTTTGGGTGCGAAAGAGGACCATGCCTAGCATAAACATACCTATTTGGATATGTTGGAATAGTTCATTTGGTCACACGAGTTGTAGAATAAAAGTTGCACCACTTTGCAACTTTCCATTGTTTGCATTTGACACTTTTTCCATCAACTAAAAATTGGACACCATAGGAAAACCACTTTGAGATAACAAAAATTGAGAGAGGTTATTGTAGAGGGGCCCAACATGATCCCATAAGATCAAACGAGAAGTTTCTAAGTGTCACGGTATCTGAGTAACAACATGTTGAAGTTTGCAGCCATTTTCAACTTTGGACCCTTAAGGGATCGATCTGGTTGAACATAGCTCAAAGTGATTCCACGTGTTTGGGTGCGAAAGAGGAACATACCTAGTGTAAACATAACTATTTAGACACGTTGGAACAATTTTTTGGTCACACGAGTTGCAGAACAAAAGTTGCACCACTTTGCAACTTTCCACTACTTGCATTTGACACTTTTTATATCAACTAAAAATGGACACCATAGGAAAACCACTTTGAGTTAACAAAAACCAAGAGAAGTTATTATAGAGGGGCCCAACATGATCCCATAGGATTAGAAAAAAAATTTCTAAGCGTCATGGTATCTGAGTAACAAAATGTTGAAGTTTGCAGCCATTTTGCACTTTGGACCCTTAAGGGATCGATACGGTTGAACATAGCTCAAAGCGATTCCGCGTGTTTAGGTGCAAAAGAGGACCATGCCTAGCATAAAAATACCTATTTAGATGTGTAGTAACGATTCATTTGGTCACACGAGTTGCAGAACGAAAGTTGCACCACTTTGCAACTTTCCACTACTTGCATTTGACACTTTTTCCATCAACTGAAAACTGGACACCAAAGGAAAACCACTCTGAGATAACAAAAACCAAGAATGGTTATTTTAGAGGGGCCCAAAAAGATCTCATAGGATCAGATGAGAAGTTTCTAAGTGTCATGGTATTCGAGTAACAACATGTTGAAGTTTGCAGCCATTTTGCACTTTGGACCCTTAAGGGATCGATCTAGTTGAACGTAGCTCAAAGCGATTCTGCGTGTTTGGATGCGAAAGAGGACCATGCCTAGCATAAACATACCTATTCAGATGCATTGGAATAGTGTATTTGGTCACACGAGTTGCAGAACAAAAGTTGCACCACTTTGCAACTTTCCACTGCTTGCATTTGACACTTTTTTCGTCAACTAAAAACTGGACACCACAGGAAAACCACTCCGAGATAACAAAAACCGAGAGAGGTTATTGTGGAGGGTCCCAACACTATCCCATAGGATTAGAGGATAAATTTCTAAGTGTTATGGTATCCAAGTAACAACATGCTGAAGTTTGCAGTCATTTTGCACTTTGGACCCTTAAGGGATCGATCTGGTTGAACGTAGCTTGGAGCAATTCCACTTGTTTGGGTGAAAAAGATGACAGTATGCTATAGCGACACTCATAAGATAGAAGGCTCGTCGACAAGAAAAACCATGTGTCATGGCGACCAATGTGTATCATGTGGACTTTCGATGAAATGTGGGGCAATCTACATAACATCTCGCCGACAGTAGAATGTCACAGCGACACATAAGAGATAAAAGGGATTTCGGTGAAACATAGTGTGATCTGAATAGGGTCTTTCTGATATCAAAAGGTTACAGTGATAGTGAATGAAACAAAAAGGGCATCTCGGTGAGAAAGACTCTTGTGTCTCAACGACTGAAACAAATATAACAAAAATGTGATCTTTGGAAAACATAAAAGATCTTTGATATGGTTTCTCCCCAACGGCAGAAGGTCATGGTGACACACAAGGACCAAAGGAATGATCAACATTATAATTTCCTTCGGCATACTTTTCTGGATGTCCTAGCGAACATTTAACAAACTTTGTCTCTATGGCCAACATGTGATTTTCTAAGTATAGTTACATGGCAACATCTTTGGTTGGCATCGAATCTCATAACCGTTACATGGCAGAATACTCATTGAGTTTCCTTTTTGACCAGTTGCGTTTTTGAAATAATGGATGATTTGCAGCTCTCTGGATAGGCATTACTCTAATTTTTACTATCATCTACAGACTGTCATTATTCAGCTAAAATTAGCAAGTGAGTTTTAGATTCTAGTGAATAACGCTTTCTCTGAAGATCTTCTCATTGATAGACATACTTGAAATGTATATAAAAACCAGTGTTGAAAACTATGAAGGTGCTACTGGCTAGTAATTCTAAGAGATAGTTATTTTGGCCGTATCAAGAGATGTATTGGAAAACTCTGTAATACAGAGTTGGATTCTTAAAGTATGAGGTAGATAAGAGTGTTGAGTTTCTTGAGCTTAGTTGAAAACAGAGTGATCCTCTGATATTATTATTGTAATTCTGAAATCTGAGTAAGGGGTTGGTGCTCCTTGAGATTGGTGTCTCTAAATAAGGGGTTGGTTCTCCTTGAGATTTGTGTCTCTAAATAAGGGGTTGGTGCTCTTTGAGTTGGTGCTCAAAAATTAGCCTATAAGGCATTGTTAACAGTGGTTTTTGAAGATTAAGCTAGTAAGGCAGTTTAGGAGTGGTTTTTCTACCCCAGGAGGGTTTTCCACTCGGCAAATCTTTTGTCTCTTTGATCTTCTGTGTGCTCACTATTTTTCTATGTTGTTGTTTCAGTTCACTGTTGGGATTATTACTATTCACAAATCAGTTTATGAATGATTACATTCAACTCATGAATGCATTAATCAGAGTAATATTGAGATCAAATCTTAGCTATGTTTTGGAAAATGCAAGATATCTCACTCAAATCATATTTTCATAAGTTGTCTAATAGACTGAGTTAATGTTGTCATATCTTTGTGCTTTCAAAAGTGATTACTCTACTCTATTGTTGAAAGAAAAGGAAATCAGAATGAAAAATCTTGGTCGAAGTTGAAAAAGTGTTGACACTGATTCACCCCCCCCCTCTCAGTGTATGTCCATAACTCCAACAATTTCTTTGTCCCATCATTAAGATCCAATAGACCACCTTGCACAAAGGCCACTAAATTAGCCCTATTTACAAAGAGATGAAATTTTAAACACTAGATCTTCACTCAAAATCCTCAAACATTAGTATGTTATGTGTCAAAACCTCCAATTCCATGATTTGTTTCCAGGTCCAAGACATCTAGACCCCTAATACACCAAACCCTTGATTTCAAGCAAAATACTTGGGGTTTTAATGAAACTCCTATCTCCTGGACCAGCCAAACCCAAGAAAAGCACCAAACACACTTACCAGACCCTGCACATGGTGAATAATACATTACATGGACAGTCCTTCCCAAGTTTTGTCAAAACACCACTTGAAACCCTCATTTTCATCATGAAAATACCTTGCTACAAACCTAGAACATCATCCCAAACACCCAACCTTGACTCCACAACATTCTAAATAGGTTAGGCGTGTATTTTAAAAGTTAGATGACCCATTCCACAAGTTACAGTAGGCACAAAAATTGGAATGGGTCGAATTACATCATGAAACCCTTTAATCCAAGAACACTGTGAAAGTAGGTAGCAACAATAAAAACAAGATAACTTTCACTATACAAAGAGTTAGAACCTATAAATAGGTGCAAATGAAAGCTAATTCATCAATATACAACATCCAATAGGTTTTAGATCATCTTAGTGTCTGTACATTCCATACAACAACAAGAAAAGTGAGAAAAACTAGTAAATTTCTAGAAAATAATGTTCTTCTTGATCAAAAATGGGTTACAAATCAACCAACAACCTCTCCTTCAAGGCATTAAAGGTTATTATACATGTTTACCATAGGAACAATAAAAGCAAAGGATTTGAAAGGAACTCCATGAAAACCAAGCTCTCTAAATGGTATATCAAACTCTAGTTCAAAATCTTTTAGATGAGGCTGTTCCCATAGCTCTCTTATTCACTTGACAAATCCTTGAAACTCTGTATTGATTTTATTTTTCCTATCCCTCTCTTGTTGTTCTTTCACAATTTCATCAGGATCATACATTGACCTTCTTGCCCCTCCTAAATTTTGGACCACATCCATTACCTCCACATAAAACTCAACATCCTTGGTCTTCTTGGTTCCCATGCCTTAGAATGGTTATGCAAATGAAAATAAAGCAAAGTAATCATCTCCTTCTCCGTTGGCTAGAAGAATGCATGCTTAATGTTTTGACACATGATATCAACTCTCTCTTCTACTCTCATGGTTGAATATCGAAACCTAGTATGGTGGGCCTCTAGAGTTCGAATCATCTTTCTTCCTCTTCCACCAAATGTTGGCTTGATCCACACGTTTGCCAGCCTAATTGGATTTTTTTTTTAAAGATGAAGTTTCTCTTGAGTCACCAATGTAGCTCTCTCTACCTTTTCAGACTCTTTCATTGCTACAAATCATCTTTGGGATTTAATCATCTGTACCACATGGTTGATGTGCTTTGAATCCTTACATCTAAAGGAAATTTCCTTAACATAAATACTACTATGGAATTCAATGTTCCCATTGTAGTTGGAATTAAAGCCTGTACCTGCAACATTGAAAATTATCCTTATAAGAATTCCCTCCATCTTGTTGGCTTGTAACACTCTTGATGGTGGTTACATGAAGAGTGATTTTGATTCCTCTTCTACATCAGAGGGTTCATATCCTTGATATGACTCTTCTGAATTATCAATATCAAAATCACTGCTTCTATATTCAAAAATTCCCAACCAACATCTTCAATAAATTTATTTGGATCATCAGTAATAGTCTTCAAAATTGGCCACTAGTACAAGTTCATTTTTCTTTCATAATACTTTATAACCATGGAGTTTAGCCATTCCTTGATGCCATCAAGTGAAGATTGAGGAATGGCGTCAATGCGAAGTACATCCCGCTTGAAGTCTTTGAAAACAATAGTCATATCAAATTACTTTTTCCCAAGTCCTACTCTCTCAAGGTTAACAATCTCAATCTCACTAATAGCGATTACTAAGAAAGGTAATTCCACCAACTCTACCAAACAATTTACCATATGAACACTAAAAGCAAAGGTTTTGAAAGAAACTCCATGAAAACCAAGCTCTCTAAATGGTATATCAAACTCTGGTTCAAAATCTTTTAGATGAGGCTGCTCCCATAGCTCTCTTACTCGCTTGAAAAATCCTTGAAACTTTGTATTCATTTTATTTTTCCTATCCCTCTCTTGTTGTTCTTCCTCAATTTCATCAAGATCATACATTGACCTTCTTGCCCCTCCTAAAGTTTGGACCACATCCATTACCTCTACATAAAACTCAACATCCTTGGTCTTCTTGGTTCCCATGCCTTGATATGGTTATGCAAATGAAAATGAAGCAAAGTAGTCATCTCCTTCTCTACTGGTTGGAAGAATGCATGCTTAATGTTTTGATACATGATATCGGCTCTCTCTTCTACTCTCATGGTTGAATACCAAAATCTAGTATGGTGGGCTTCCAGAGTTCCAGTCATCTTTCTTCCTCTTCCACCAAATGTTGGCTTGATCCACACGTCTACCAGCCTAATTGAATTTGTTTTTGAAAGCTGAAGTTTCTCGTGAGTCACCAATGTAGCTCTCTCTGCCTTTTTAGAGTCTTTCATTGCTATAGATCGTCTCTAGGATTTAATCATTTGTACCACATGTTGATGTGCTTTGAATCCTTGCATCTAAAGAAAATTTCCTCAACATAAATACTACTAGGGAATTTTAATGTTGCCATTGTAGTTGGTATTAAAGCCAGTACCTGCAACATTGAAAATTATCCTTATATAAGAATTCCCTCCATCTTGTTGGCTTGTAACACTCTTGATGGTGGCTACATGAAATCTGATTTTGATTCCTATTCTACATCAGAGGGTTCATATCCTTGTTCCGACCCTTCTGAATTATTAGAATCAAAATCACTAGCTTCCATATTCAAAAATTCCCAACCACCATCTTCAATAAATTTATCTGGATCATCAGTAATACTCTTCAAAATTGGCCACCAGTTCAAGTTCATTCTGATTTCATAATACTTTATATCCATGGAGTTCAGCCATTCCTTGATGCCATCAAGTGAAGATTGAGGAATGGCATCAATGCAAAGTACATCCCGCTTTAAGTCTTTTAAAATAATAGCCATATCAAATTCCTTCTACCCAATTCATACTCTCTCAAGGTTAACAATCTCAATCTCACTAATAGTGATTACTAAGAAAGGTAATTCCACCAACTCTATCAAACAGTTTACCATAGGAACAATAAAAGCAGAGGCTTTGAAAGGAACCCTATGAAAACCAAGCTCTCTAAATGGTATATCAAACTCTTAGACCTCATTCTTGCACATTTACAACCATATTCAAATATTTTCCTTCAAAAGGCTACAAATTCAAATATTGACAATTTTGTAGCAAGTATGCGGTTTTTTGCACATTTGACCACCGAGACTCAAAAACTCACCCTAATACACCATAAATGGTCTTGATTGACCTTATTTAGCATAAATAAACACAAAATACCTTAATCTAATCTATTTACCACCTATCAACCTTCAAAAAGTGAAATTTTGCAACTAGGAGACTAGGTGCTCCTGCACCAAAATTACATTGTGTTTGAGCCTTCAAGAGGCTTTAAATAGCCTTTACAAATGATTCTACATCTTTCCAATCATGCCTAACTATTTTTTTTGTAACTAACATGACTTATTACATTATAAATCAATTGTGGATGTAATATGACCTTATTCAATTGACAAAACTGAAAACACAAAACTAACTTAAAAGACTTCCATGAACCAAATTTTCTCAATAACCTTGGTGCCCCTGCACCAAATTTCAATATTTCAGTAAATCTCATTACAATGTCTTAGGTACTCTGTTCTCACAAATATTTTACAATGTCACTCATACATTTGAGATTCTCTTATAATGTCTACATCATAGGTTCTCATTTAGAAGTTAACTTCAAATGAGTAACTTGAGATTCCCTTGCAAAGCTTCACACACTCTTTTATAATGGCTTCAAATCAGAATTGAGATTTGTCAAGATCATCAAAATAAAGATGTTGCATTTCTTTTTTGGCTGAGATTCTCTTCGATGGCTCAAAAAATCAGCATTTTCTACAAGCAGAGACCAATCAATTTTTACTAGTGTAGTTACAGATACACAAAGTAAAAGAATAAAAAGAACAACTCATCCAAAATGGAAATGAAATGAAACTAGATGGAAGGAACTTATAGATAGGCATGGAAGTCTCTCAACTTAGTCACTCCTGGTCATACATCTTCACTGGGAGTTCCAAGATACCTATTGCACACAACACCTCTCATGAATAGAATATCTTGAAATTCAAGATGCTCTTAAATGTCTACATCATAGGTGCTCATGATAAGGTTAACTTCAAATGAATAACTTGAAATTCCCTCACCAAGCTTCACACACACTTTTCTAATGGCTTATTTAATCATAATTGAGATTTGTCAAGATCATCAAAATAGGGATGTTGCATTTCTTTTCTACCTGAGATTCTCTTGGATGGCTCATAAATCTGCATTTTTTGCAAGGGGACACCAATCAATGTTTACCAGGTTACTTACAGATACGCAAAGTAAAATAAGATGATAGCATTGGCATCAAAAAAATTAACGTGGATACAAATATAAATTAATAAGAACCATTGTGCATATGCTTACAAATTAATCCAATGAACCATCCATGCCTACTCTAATCTTTATTGTGTCAAGTATTGCCTCATGGTCAGACTCACGGACCTTCCACAAGGTCTTGTTCAAAGGTCTACCCCTATATTTGGTCAAATGAACATTGGATGCCACAACAAGGTTTGAGTAATTATGAAGAATCTTACTATACGTGTCAAAGTCCTCAAACAACCAATGTTTAACACTCTTATGTGGGTACCTTCTAAGCCACGTTCTAGTAACAACAACTGAGCCTATAGGGCATTCAATGTTTTCTCCATCTATAACTGGGCCTTCCAATTTCTTTTTGGCCTCAACACAACAACACAAGTAATAGTTTGTTCCCTCTTTGTTGTCTTCATCTGCAACAACTGCATAAACATGCCTTACATTGATATGTGAAACATATCTCTTGAAATTAGTCAACATTATGAATACAGTACAAAGTAAGATAACAATATGGAATTTTAAAAACTAAGCAAGTAGATATATTACCTGGTTGAACTAGATCTGATACATCATCAAAGTCGACCGATGATTCCATCTATGTTAGTTCCAATGTCGTCGGAGGGTGATATATGTGAAGTGGGCTAAGATAACTTGTCAACCATTTGTCAACCCACTCCCCTAACTCACAATCATTCCAGGATTGCATTGTACATGAAGAACAAAAGCATGCCATCTTACGTGTATCAATACTCCATGAACCTGTATTTGAGCTAAGGAAAGAGTGTAGCTCACTCGATCCTGTTAGTGTACAACAATCCTCATATGGTGCAATGTTAGTATCATTCATCAACCAAAAATATCTATGAACTAAAGATGTACCTTCATTACCTGGACCCATTGAAGCATTACACCACTTGACAATTGATCTTTCATCTATCAACTTTGCATTGTCTTTATACTTTAACTCTTCTCATGCTAATGCTCTTTTCATGCATACTTCTACACCACATGCTCCCCCTTTCCATGCTTGAACTCACAAAAGTTCCACATATGCTAAACACCTATAGTGAGATGCATCTTGCACAACCAGTAGAACATACACGCGTTCTTGAATTATGTTGCACAGTTATCCGACCATATTATATGCCGACCGTATGCTATGCCCCTCTGAGCCAAATCACTGTAGAACATCTAGAAGTTGCACAAACTCTAGAGAATGTGTGTGATCATCACTAATATAAAAGTGATACTCCCTCAATACCTTCCTTTGGTCCTATGTACTATCAGCTACATAAATGAATGTTATGTGCACAAATATTGAAACCTGTGTGGAGTTGTAATACTATGACTGCACCTCACACTGTGGCTATAGAGTGTAGTTCTCTACAAAGTCAACCACTGATACTATGCTGCCAACTGGAAAGGTGTCCTTGCATAGCTTGAATTGTGTGTCCATCCATTGGGTTCTATGGGTATACCTTGCATACTCATACACTAGAATCTTCTCAATAACCAAATCACACCTTTTTTCTTGAAAACCGTCTTTTGTAGCGTATGCCACTATTTTAGACACCCATTTCAGATTTATTACACATATCTCAATGTCAGGTACAAGTCCTTTGGACCAAATCCCCAAAAACACCCCTTCTAGGCTGACCTAATTAGGCTAATTAGGCCTAATTTGCAAAGAAACATGCCCTCAAACTTATCACATGACCTTGAAACCTTGAGGCAGAATTTCTTAGGTTTCCAAACCTCCAAAACCACAACTAGATTCCTCTAGTATGGACAAATTCATGCCAAACCTGAAAACCCTTGTTTTATGCACTATTCAAGAGGGTTTATTGAAAATGCTACTTCCACAACCTCCCAGAATTTAAAAAAAACTTGAACAAAGTACATTATCCCTGCACATGCCTAAAAGTTCAAAACATCATGACTTCCCATAGAGATTCTTCCAAACCCTAGGCCTAAGCCCTCATTCACATGCATTTTTGTTCACAAAACTCACTATAGCAACAGGTCTATTACTCCTATTTCTTTCCTAGCACTAAAATCATGCATCCTACACTTAAATCAGACATCATAGGGTCTCTTACATGAGTTACAATTTCCACAGAAGATGTAAGGGCCCTTTAAATCATGTTTTGTTCACAAAACCCTCAAAATAGGGGTTCTCGAGCTATGCACAAGAAAAACCTTAAAGAAAGCTTCAAAGTATTTATTAAGCCCTAAAACTAGATGGAAATAATAGAAGAATCATGCCCCTACACTATTCCAAAAGAAACTTGCATAATACAAGACTGTGCGTTACTGTACAGGTCAGGGAAAAACCAGAAAACATAGAAAATTGCTGCTAAACTTGAGATTTCAATGTATTTTCTTCTCAAAAACTCCAAATCAAACTTACATTCCATGTCTATATTCCATTTAAAGGCTTCTTCTTCAAATCCCACCGATCAACTACCTTGCAACTGAATTTCAAACCCTTAATGACCATTGAAGGCCAAGTTTACATCATTTACACATGATATAACAACAATATTACTCATATTGCAAATTTGCACCCCTAACACCTATAACTCACTAAAACCACACCAATGTCTTGAAATGAGCCTTATTACATTCACAAAACACTAATATTGCACACTTTACATGTAAATTCAAAAACTTTCCTTCAAAGGCTACAAAGATACTTTAGTGCGAGATCACCATTTTTCACATTTTAACACCTAAACTCAAAAAGTCAACCTAAGACATGCTTAGTGGTCTTGATTGACCTTATT